>APFE031215453.1:134306-183401 GCA_000404065.3 Pinus taeda
AACTCAATACTAGGGATCAACACGTCTGTCGAGATGCCATGGTCCAAAAACCATAGGTTCAGATTCCAAGGACTAACCGCCACGGACCATAGGTAAGTTTTCCAACATATACGCGCTTTTTCTTGCATGAATGTGCGTGCATACGCATACGCGAATTTGTAATGACTAACTTGTGTGTATACGCGGATATGTCACGATGAACCTCCGTATATGTATTTTCTGTTCATTCTTGTGGTCTTGTTCATCAATTCCTTGCTGTTGACCTTCTGCACTTTGATTTGTCATCTGTGTGGTTTGCCATCAAGGACAACACTTGTCTCATAATGCCAACAATCTCCCCTTTTGGACTTGATGGCAAAGCTAACTTGTCACACTTAGATCTATCATCTAATTCCTTTTAGTTGTCCTGCATCCCATGCATTCAGTCACATCTCATATTTCATCTGTATATTCATCTAAGTATATGTAAGTAAGATGATCTTCTATGAGAGGGTTGCCATCAAGTACAACACATGCATCATAATGCCAACATTTCTCACCTCAAGCTTGCCATCAAACATATGAATGGAGTGACCTTGCTGGCGGATGTGGACCAAGGACAGCAAGTTTCTCTTGAGCTGTGGGAGATATAAAACATGATCAAGAAGAAAGTCTAGGAGACCAGGCAGTTTAAGCCTTATTGTGCCAAGCCCTGATGGCTTGATTTTTGAGTGATTTGCAAAGTAAACTACTCCATCAACATTGTCAGTGAAATCCTCAAAAAAGTCTTTTCTATGAGTCATGTGACAGGTTGCTCCTGAATCAAGCAGCCAGTCATTTTTCCAGGAAGCAAGTGAAGTGTTAAACAAATCTTCATTTACTCCAATGTTACATTGTGCTTCAATATAGTGAGCGGATTTAGGTGCTTTACCTTTGTCTGTATCATCAGTTTTACCTTTCTGTTGGTTTCTTCTCTGCTCAATTTTGTCCCATGGTAGCTTGCATGTAGAGGCATCATGTGATCCATTTCTTTTGCAGCGAATACAATGTAAATCTGCTTTTCTCCTTGAGGATGTCTGCCCCCCTGCCTCTGAAGTATCTTCCTCTTCCTCTTCGTCCACCTCTTCCTCTTGTAGAATCTTGAGCAGGATACTTTTCTTTATGAGCAAGGCATACAGTCTCTTCAGAAGATTCAGGGGTTGTCTTCTTTCCAAAGGCTTTTTCTCTTTCAGCAAACTTTTCACAAGAGAGTCAAAGGTTATATCTTTGAGATTTCCATTTGCTTGCAAAGACTCAAGATAATTGGAGTATGTAGGATAAAGTGCCTTGAGAAAAGCAATAAGAGATATATCTAGCTCAACTTTAGTGGATTTGATATCATGCACTATAGATTTTATTTCAGATGCAAGAGCAAGAGGGTCATTATTTGCAGTTCAAGAGTGAAGAGTTTAATCATAAGTTGGACGACTTCAAGTGCAGAATGTGAGTCATAGAGCTCTTTCAGCTTTTGTAAAGCTTCAAAGGCAGTTGAACATGTTGAAATGTGACGACTCACCTCCTTATTTACAGACGCTGCTATTAATGCATACGCTTTGTTGTTCTTGTTTTCCCAGATGGCGAGCTCTTTGTCTGATGTAGGCTTTTCTGGGTCACTGTCTCCTTCTCCGACACACACTCCTTTCCACAGCTCATTGAAAATGAGGGTGTGTTGTACCATCCGGGACCAGTCAGGATAGTTCTCCTTGCCAGTGAGAACTATTCCTATCATAGAGATGATTGAATGCATTATGTAAAAAGGTTACTTATGCTGATATAAAAAACTTTTGCTGATATATACTTCTGATGGAAAAAATTGCTCTTAAAAAAAAACTTCTGCTGCTTTAAAAAATGATTTTGATATGGAGAAAAATCATTTAAAATTCTGCTACATATATCACTATATATATCTCTCTGCAAAAAAAATTTTGAGCGCTTGCTGCTTCAAACACATATGGCCCGAAACATGAGTTCCAAAGCGAGAATAAGGAGTCTAAAGGGAAAATTGAGGAAGGCAACAAAGAAGCAAAAGAGGCAAAAGGAACATGATCGCCTTCAGATATTGGCTGATGCCTCTTTAGCCCAGCATGATACTTAAAGGAGGAGCTCCAGCCCAAATTTCAAGAAATTTTGGGCATTTTTGGTATTTTGACAAATTTTGGCACTAAAAAACAGACTTTTTCTCCCTGTGCGCCGCGCCACGTGGCGCGCGCTTTTCCTAGGGAGTTCCAAATGGAAAAAAGTTTATATTTCTAGATTTGGCATGAAAAATCATGACTTCTGGTGCATGGCCAAGAAGTTTTGGCGAATTTTGAATCCCAAAAAGGTCAAAAAACACTCAAAAAATGACCTCACTGCCCCTATTTTGACACACAGGAAGCAGTCTTGGGAGATTGAAGTTTTGGAGGGGCAAATGGACACCAAATTGAAAAATCCCGCTTGGGTTGGAAAGTAGATAGGTAGGGATTTCCAACAAGCTATCTTGGGCTCAATTTGGACTTCAGGAAGTGCCTCAAATTCAGCCTCAAAGTGGCGCGACGCATACAGGATTTGGCGCAGCACAAAGAGGAATTTTGCCCAATTTTTCATCTTCCAGCTCAGAAATTCGGCGAGTTTGACTAGTTTTGCTTCCAGATGTAGCTTGATGTAATTGGATAAACATGATGTGATTTTGGCACTTATTTAATTTTCTAAAGGATTCATTCACTAACAAGTGAAAATTTAATGAATGAATTAGTTTCCTAACATATAGAGGCAAGTTGTTTTGATCGCCCAGATTTTAGTGCTTGGTTTAGAATTGGTTGAAACAACTCCTAGAATGATGAGCTCGACCCCTAGAGGCATGGGAATGAGTTGGGCTAGTCTATATCATGTAATCTCTCAGTGATTTTTAGGGTTGGACACTTGGGATTGCTTTGACATATCATTGTACATATTTTCTCTGCATTTTTTGCTAAGGAAAGACCAGGGTTTTGCAGCACTGTTTGGGATCCATGTGGCTTTACGTTTTGATGGTGTACTTCTCTTAGTAATTGTAAGTCTTTATGTGTATCATTTTCCTTACTCTCATTTTCTGTAATTAAACAAATGAAGTGATTAAGGTAGAATCCATTGATTGATATGCTCTGCCTTTAAATTTGTTTGATTTTCCATGTTTTCATCTGTTTAAGGAGAATCCTTGAGACCTTCTTGCTCTCCTTAGTGCCTCACCAGTCTGATCTACCCATTCATTCCCTTTAAAAGCATCAAGACGATCGCCTTCCTTGCCCCAATTAGACCTCTGCAAAAAACTGTGCCTCATCCCCAAGCCCAGATTTTCCTTTCCCTATTCCAACACAAAAACTCCTAAAAACTCAAATCAAACCCTTGTACTTCATATCTAGCCTAACATTAGCTTTTTATTTCAGTCATCTCGAGCCCCATCGATTATCTTTGACGAGCTGGACCCGGAGAGAGCCCTCTCATGTCCTCGTAGGGCTAGCTACGAGGCTGAGCGTGGTATGATGTTATCTTGAATCCCGCCTTCCTTTAGCCTAAGGAAGATTTGAGCACTAACACATCACCCAAACCATCATATAAAGGTAAATCACATACCTCAACTATTATGCAATGCGCTACTTTAGTGATCCTTTCACATTGCCTTATAGACACTTCATGCAACCTGTTTTCCCGATTTCCCTTCCTCTTTTGGATCCAAGGTGAAGGAACTATCTTTCCCCTAAGTCAATTTTCCATCTGCAGTGGGATTGAGCTATTATTCTTCCTTCGTTGTGGTATGATAGATATTATCAACATCATCTGCACTATATTCTTCTTTAACATGATTTATATCCTCACCCCTTCTGATGGATCCAGTGGAAAAATAACCTTCATATTATCACTTTCGAATATCATCTTCCTTTTCTTCAGATTAATTATAGCCATGTTAGGAAACACTCAATCCGATCCAAGCAATGTGGAGTAAGCACTACTATCATCTACCATCTCAATCACTTCGAAGTCAGTGGTAGTGTGCACTCTGTCACTGTCCACTATGACATTAGATAACCTTCCTAGGGGTAAGATTTTCTGTTGATTTGCCATCTTCAGCTGAATAGTAGACCATTGCAGCTTCAACTTACCCATCGATTCCCAAGTCTGCCTTAGAAAGACGTTGACATCAAATCCCAGATCCAAGATAACCTGATCCATGTCATACTCTCCAATCTATGTTGTAAGCCTCATTTATTTCACTATTCTCTTCTTGTGTCTATGCATATTATTTACTGCGGGCATCTCACTCTGCGATACTTCCTTAGAAGCACAAGAATCTATCAGTTCCTGTAATCCCTCCATAACTTTCTGATTCCTCAATAGCTTCATGCAAGTCTGTAGAAAATACTTCAAGATATTCAGATCTATCTCCTATGTCACAACTAGTACTATCTCGCAGTTTCATTCTAAGTCAGTTGCGTAGTAGAGGTCGAGGCCCCATCATCCATAAAACTTCACCTCACCTCCATGAATGCTTGATTTTCCTTAAGGATATCAAATGCATGAGAATTTTCAATAATTTTTCTTATCCACGTAGCTTCAGCTTCCTTTTTTCCTTCGGTCTTATCATTCCTGGTCACAGTTCCGCTTCTTGTTACAATGCCAATGTGCAGTTGATCTTCTCTTGGCTCAACGGTCTTCATTTGAAACTTTGTTGTAGGTTGCTGGTTTCTTTTCTTATACATCTTTGCAATAAGGACATGACATTATTCTATCACATTATCAAAAAACTTATAGTAATTGCAGGTTTTCATGGGGTTTTGACAATCTCTCATAAAGTGTCATGCCTGTCCACAATTATAACATTTAATATGGCCGCATCCCCGACCAGCTCCTTGTCCTCGTCCTTGAAATTCACCTCGACCAACATGTTGTCCAGGCTCTTCATGTGTGTGTCCTTCAGTTGTAGTCTATAACTATCAGCACTGTGCTCCACCATTAAGTCATAACTTCAGCAATTCTTCTCATCGTGGCTTACTGATCTACAAAAGTTACAAAATAGCTGCTTCGGGGTCTATATATATTTCTGTAATAGGTAGCAGTCTTCAGAGCGATGCTGACCTTGCGTCCTACAAATATCACACCACATACCCGAGTTGATTGGATTAGGCACTCCACTTGCAATATAATATCTGAACATGAGGCACTGATCCTTATAATGATCCTTTGCTTTGCATTTCGTGGACCACACTTCTGATATTTCTGGTCTGACTTCTTTACCCTTCTTCAGATCCTGCAATTCTAGGGCCAATGTAGCTAACTGATTCTATATTGGTTGTAATCCTGTGTGAGTATCTCCAACCGGCGAAGCTTCCATCTTCATCACAATCTCTAATGCTTTAGATTGCGTCATGATCTTCTGCTGCATCAATGGTAACCTAATATGTGGCAGCAGCGCGACTATGAACCATTCTTTATGCTGCTGTGGGGGTATCTCAAAGCTCACTTAACCCATAAACACCTTGAACCAATGATCCAAATCCCACACAGATTCAGTCAGTGCTTGCTTGATCTCTTTTAGCTCCGTGATACACTGCATTTTTTATTTTGGCTTCTTGAACTCTGTTATCAAGGCTTTCTTAATTTCATCAAACATAGCATTCGACTTACTCATGGAGTATTTCATATACCATGTTAGCGCTCTCTCCCTTAGCGATGTGACAAGTTGTGCCTTCTTTACATCATCAATATTGCATTAGCTACGAACCAAAACTGGTCAAGGTCCTTCGACCCCAGTCCTTTAAAAACATGTAGCTTAATGTCATTAGCCATTCTTTTTCTCGGGGGGCTAGGTGGGGGTGGAGGTGGAGGTGTAGGGGAAGTATGGGGAGGGTGATGGGGTGTGAGGGGGGTGGATGGATAGGGAATCCCAAAGATGCCATGATTCTTCTCATCTCCTGACTTCGACGTGCCTTCAGGACGGGTGGGGGGATATCGTGGGGTTGTAGGGTTACTTCTTTCTTCTTCGCTCTCAAATCCTAACAGAAGGCTATAGTTAGTCTCAATATAGTTCTTTGGCTCTGTTCTATATCTCTTTCCACTTCGTGTAGCTCCTTGTTCTGACTTATTTCTTCTTTGCCCAAACATTAATATGACTGCATCCGCCGAATCCCCTTTTCACACAATAACATCTTAATCCAGAGCTTCAAAGAATTTAAGAACTTACCTCATGGGCCTTTGAAGAATCTTCGTTCAGCTTCACTATAGGACATGATTGCGTCGATCACGAACTCAATGATAAATCCTCCCAAAATGTTATCGATCCAGAAATCAACAACCCTTGAGATACTGTTATCGATTCTCTTGAGCCACTGTATCAAATCATGATTCCACTCCTTAGGTTCGTCGCCTTTGAAACATGTCTTATGCTTGGTCAAATTAGATACCCACTCGTACAATTCAATATGGAACAAACCAAAGAAGATTTCATATTGCTCTTCGTAAATGTATTTCTGTAACCATTCTTCAGTTGATAATTTACGGTTTCTGGTTTTATATTATTATTATTTAATATCATTTATATTATTATTATTAATTTATTTTAATTTATTATTTATTTTTATTTATTTATTTTATTTTATCTTTCTACAAATTCTATTTCTTTTTTTCAACCCACTCCTGAATATCTTTCTTCGATGGATGCGAAAAAATATCCCTTAAGCAAATCCCGGTCCCAACAATGGAACGATTTGTTGGTTTTAGGGGGCTTGACCTAGGTTCAAAGTGTGCTACGCACCAACAAAACCCTCAACTACTGGCCCTTTCGGCAACGACCTGCATACAGATCGTAGTCTCACTCGAAGCAATTAACAACTGAAGTGATACCCGCGTAGTGGTGTCGTGTATTCACTTCTACTCTTTATTGATTTTATGACTTCACATGCATAAGAACTTTGCACAGTTGATTACTTTAACAGAAATACACTAAACCCATAAACTCTAAAAAATAACAATATATTTTACAGTTCCTTCACGTAATTCAGTGAAAAACATATATAACAATACTAACAACAACAAAGACTAAACACAGAAAGATATACAGTTCTTCACCAAAACTTCTTCTCTATTTATATAAATCTTTAGTACATATACGTCTTCGACTTGCACACCCAGCTGCAGACTCTTCCAGGCCTCTGCGCACTTAGCTGCGGAGCCTTCCCCAAAACTACAGACTATAGATGCGAATACAGAGATTCAATTCACTTATGATATGACATGACATCTCCTTATTCGATTACAAAGTATTACATCTCCTTAAGTACATTTCATATTTACAAAACCCATGGTCCACATACCATGGATCCACAAAACAAGGACTAATACCTGATACCCATTACAAAATAAGGGCTTTATCCCATCCCCAAAGCCCTAAAAGTTTGCATGATGAATATATCTTCGCTAGATCCGTGTGGTCCGCTCCTTCTTTTGCGGGGTCTTTTACCCAAAACTTGGACCACGTTGGGCCTTTCCCAACATACAATTTATTTTGAAGCATATTCTTTTTTGTTATGTTATCAAACACTCCCTTTTTTATTAGGGGCATTCAAGCACTCATCCACAAGAGTGCCATATATGTAATTTTGTTTTTGTAATAAAATTACTTGTTTTTATTTGAAAAAGAAAATTTATTGAATCCAAGTTAATTCCTTCAAAAACTATACTTCTTAAACTTAGAATAACTTTGACAATTAAAATTCCAATCAATTCACCACTTGAATTTTTCTAAAACTGTTCATAACATTTTGAGCTACTAAATATAACATTTCCATTGGAAATTTCAAGCTACCCACATAGATTTTAAACTCAACAATTCAAATTATCAATCTATTCATTTGATCTCAGTTCTAGCTGCCAAACATAGCATTTAAATCCAACATACAAGCCACCAAACATAACTCTTAAACTCAACATTTCAAGATGCCCACATAACATATAAACTCAACATCCACAATGAAGTACAATTTTGCCAATGATAATGAGTGTATCTATGCTCATATGAACATGTAATTGCAATTAAGTTGAAGAGAAACTATGGAATCAAAACCAACGACTATAATAGTACCAAAGAAAGAAGCTTTCAACAAGTGTACTTAGTTATTAGATCACATTTAAATAAGAAGAGCATCTTGCACAACTAAATAAAAATTTACATCTAGTCGTATAAGTCTATATCATGCATTCCATCCATGGTGAACAATAATCACATGAGGTGGGCATGTCCTTCCCAGATTGCATTAAGGATAAAATTAGTGTTCACATCAAAATTGTCAAATTACTTCATTTTATCCACTATTTTTTTTAAGGTTAATTAGGAAGTAGGGCCATACAAAGTTCAAATGAAAGCAATCAAACCTTTGGACTTTTGTAGATGGTCAAATTTAGAATGCATGAACAATGACACTTTTTGTGGCTATTGCATGAGGGGGGTGAGAACAATTTGAATGTGTAACCATGATAATTTCGAGAGAAAGAAGCCACTTGTCTAATCAAATTCAAAATCAACGTGAAAGGGCTAAAACATTAAGTCCATATTCATAGCATTTTAATACGACAACAAACTAATTATGGCACAAAAGTTGTCAATTCAAACCCATGGATTTATCCTTGAAATGTATATAGCATTTGCACCAAGAGGTGCAAAGGGCACATCGATAGTGTTTTGGTTTTTTTTACCCTTCGAATATGTATACAATAACATTTGGAATAGAAGGGTTTCTAATGTATCACTAGAGTTTAGGGATTGACTGGTTGAATTCAAGATACACAAACTAGTGGGACAAAAACATCAAAGCTAGAATCTTTGAAAGGAGGCTATTAAAAACCTAAAACCTAAACACATTAAATGTACACTCAACACAAAACAAATACCTTCCAAGATGATTTGTAGGTTCATCTAGTAACAACACTGTAAAATTCATGAATAACGCTTGTGCCAGAGCTATTCACATACACTGACCACCAAAGAAGTCACTTGTCTTTTTTGCTTGAATTTTTTGATTAAAACCTAAGCAAATAAAATTTCAGCAGCTCACTTTTCTATTGTTGCAATATCCAAGGACTCTAGACGTTCATATATTCTATCTAGTGCCTCTCCACCTCCATAATCCTAGACCACCAATTAAAGAACAAATTACTTTATAATCCATTTCATTTGTCCATAGGAAAATAAGATTTTACAATCCATTTCATTTGTATATAAAATATCTCAAAAATGATTGGAAGGATGTAAGAAATTTTGAAAACCAAAGTAAATATTAACCTTCTAAAAAAATTAAATGCATTTCAATAAAAAAAGAAAGGTGATATATTTCTCAATTTTCAAATTTTGGCATACTCTTTGATTGTGTTCGAACTACTCTTTTTTGGGAAGTTATTGAGCATGAAATCAATATAATAAATTATAAGGCTTGCAATCCCACACGCCTTTAGTAGCCACATCACTGATTATTCATAGTGCTTAAACTAACTGTATATCTCAGGCCTATTTAACCAACTAACTACTCTCCAAGTTACAATTGGAAAAGTACTCTTGCATCATCCTGAGTCTTGAGACAATTGGCTCCTGCTTGAGACAATTGGATGATTTCGTTAAGAGGTACTCACTTTCTCATGATTGTTTTTTAACAGAGTAACATACCAGAGCCACCAGAGACATGTTCAATCATTATTATGTCACGCCCTTTCAAAATAAAATTAGGAATGAACCATAGACTAAAGTTCTTCAAACTAAGTCAGAAGATATTTTGTACTGTGATATGTTTTAGAAACATATATATGACATTCTATGACATTCTATCTTGAGATTTTTGAGGCATTCACCATGGGAACTAAATAATCATATGATTTTGTGGCTTTTCACATAAAATAAGAAGCCCAATCCCTGTAATCGTCAATATCTAAAATCAATACATCATTGAAGGGTTCTCTTAATTGGAAAATGCCAAAATTACACCCTAGTTAAATCAATTTTCATTAGATTATAAGAAAGAGCTAGTTTGGATGCAAAAACACATTGGCTATTTAAACACTTGGGCAACCTTTATGGACATAAGTTTTTTATTTCATTTTTTGATGCATAGAAACAAATTTCAAAATTTTTGGACCTCTAACACATGAAAATATACTTAATTTCATTCATCTTTAATGTAGTCTTGATTCCCCTAGAAAAAGACACGACAGAGGGGCACAACAACAAAGATAACCCAATATTATATGGCCTGAAACATTATCAAAGCAGGTAATTTTGTGGCTTTCATTGAAATAAAGTAAGCCAAATCCTTGTACCCATCATTATATGACACCACAACATTAATAAAAGATTTGGAAAAGGCCAAAATCATCACATAGTTAACTCTGATTTCATTAGATTGTTAGTTTAGATGCAAAAACACAGTGGCTATTTAAACAACTAGACAACCTGTGTGCACATAAGATTTTATTTCATTGTTTAATGGAGAGAAGCAAATTTTCAACAATTTTGGACTTCTAAAACACGAAAATATATTTCATTTCATTCATGTTCAAAGTACACAAGGTTGTCCTTGAAAAGAAGCATAGCAAAGGGGAAACGACAACAAAGAAAGTCCATATAAATCACTTTTCAAAGCACAAATTCTGTAGTACCATCACAAAGAATAGTTCCTGAATCTTAGCCAAAAACATGCCAACAAAAAGTTGTTTTCCCGAACATAGCATTTTAAAAAGGGCATTTTTTGTGACTCACCAATTTTTACTATAGATTCTGGATCCACAAACCATGATAGTCATCTGAAGCAGTGTCCACCAGCATGGAAGGCATTTCTACGCTTGACTTAATTGATTCGAACTGTCTCCTTGTCTAAAATAGTTCAATCTATTACTAATTGAGTTGTATTGCTCTTATTTTTTCATTGTAAGCCTTAAGTTGTTTGACAACTTAGGTTTTTTTTGTTGTTGCATTTCTAGCCATACTGAGCCATATCTCTTTTGGCCAAAACTCTATGTCATTCTCTGGTCTTCTTTCAATTTATATTTTTTTGGTTCCAATATTTTTCATTTATTCTAAACATGGCTACTATGCCTAAAGGCTAAATATCCTTCATAATTTTTCTTGGGAAATTTTTACCTATATTTTTCCAAATGTGTAAGTCAAAGCCATAGGGGCATTGGTTCATTTGTGAGGCGAACCGAGTGTTGAGCCATCCACTAGGGTTCTATTCCTATTCTGGTTTGCTACAACCATATGACCATATGCAAGTAATGAGTAATTTGGGCAAACTAGATAATCCTCAGACCTAGAATCCAAGCTAAGGAAATAAACTATATGTGGTGCTAGACCTCGGGGCATGTTTTTTGAAGTGAGACAAGTGCTTCATTATTTAATATTTTAAACTCTCAACAAGATTAATTTTTTTTCATGTTGTTAAAATGTGTTGACACATTAATTGAGCATGGAGCCTGTTATCGCCTAGATTGACCTCAGGCTGAAGGAAGGCAATTCTAGGGTAACCACAAACCAAGCTTAACCTTGTAGCTAGCTCGACAAGGCCAGGAGAGGGATCTCTCCTTTAGGATCTCAGTCAAGCTGACTGGATCAGATAGGGATTTTAGGCTAGGTATAGTAGCTTGAAAAGTTTTGATTGAATTTTGTTGGTTTTTGCTGGATCAGATGGAGCTGGGTAATTTGGGTCTGGGAAATTAGGTCAGAATGCAGGGTGTTTTATGGGTAAAGGTAGGTATAGGCTTTAGAACTTGAAATTAAGTGAGGTGAGGTGTCTAATATTGGTGAGGAGTTGAGGAGGACATGAGACAATCATGGATCCTACTCAAATAGCAGAAAACATAGAGTATTGAATGATTTCCCAAGGTAGAGCACTGCAAACAATGAATTATACCTATCTATCTTGATATCATTCAATTAGAAGTAGTGAAATAGATGATGGCATAAAGAAACATATAAATAACTGATAACAAAGAAGAGACTATGCTAAAACACCATACCACATGAATCCCATAAAAATAGCAGCAAATCTTGTTAATTTCCTTGCCAAACAGCTTACAATGATGTACAATCTAGCTCAGAGCATCCAAGTGAGTCCAACCCTTGCAAATGAGAAATAAAAATACATGATATAGACATGGGAATCCCTCATACTAACCATCAGGGGTCGAAACCATGAGAAGAGGAGTTGTTTCAACCATTTCCAAACAAGGACCATGAATCTAGGCAGTCAAAGAACTTGCCTCTAAAAGTAGGGAAACTGATTCATTTTCCTCAAAACCACTTCTAAATAATGAATCTGCCCTTTAACACTATTTTACCATTACATTTACATATTATGTCATCAATTACATTATTGAAATCATCCATGAGGATAGAAAAGTCAAATTTACAGTCAAACTAGGCGAATTTGAGTTTCCTAGGCAAAATGGTCCTAGCGCAATGCCACTTTCTAGCTGATTTTGGAGGTCTTCCCCTTAGCCAAATTGAGCCCATGATAGGTCATTGGAAAGGTATTCAAGTCTAGTTTCTGAAACACCTAGAATTTTTTAAATTGGAGGCCATTGTCCCCCTCAAAACGTGAATCTCCCAAGACTGCTTATGTGTGTCCAAAAAGAGGTAGAGAGGTCATTTTTTTGGTAGTTTGTGGACCTTTTGGTGACCCATATTTGCTCCAAAACTTATGAAATTTATAGGGTGCATGTCCTGATCATCTTAAATCCAAAAATGCAAACCTTTTCTCCATTTGATGCTCCAAGAAAAAGCGCAACGCCACTTCTGGGAAAAATTTTTGTGTTATAAATTTCAAAATTTTAAAAATGCAAAATCTTCTCAAATTTGCCCAAATTTAGCATAAGACACCACCATCAGATGCTTTGATGGGCTAAGGAGGCTTCAACCAACATTCTCAACCTGTCTTTCTTCTTTTTTCCTTTCAAAGCTGTCCTTGGCCTTGCCTTTAATTTTCTAATCCTCATGTTACAAATTTTGTTGCGGGTCAAGTAATGGTATGCCATGTGTTGAAGCATTTTGTTTTCCTTGTTGGCCTTCTCAATAAGTCCTTCAAGATGTATGTTGACCCTCTCAAGCCATGTTTCCCTATCAGTCTCAATCTCTTGCTCAATAGGAGTCAATGGGACATTAGCCTCTTTGATAATTTTCCTATTGGCTTTGACTATTTCCAGCTCCATGAGGACCTGTTTGTCACTCAACTTCTTGTTTTCCTGTTCCAAGTATCTGATGATGAACTTGGTTCTCTCTAAGTTATCTGCCAAAGCTTGTATTTGAGCCTCCTTTTCCTTTATGATGATGTCCTTGACAGTTTCCTGATCTTGAGCCTCCAAGTCAATGATGCCAATTCCATGATGAGTAAAGTGCTGCTGTGGCTCCTCATGCTCAACCAAGTCAAAATCTCTTTGTTCGTCATCACCAAGATCTTCCTCCTACACTTTTTCCTTGCCTTTTCTCAACTGCTCAAGCTATACTTGTTTTGTCGATGTAGAAAGCAAAGCCCCTTCCACACCTTGTGGAGATAACATTTGCCTGTGACTTGATGACGAAGGCAAGGCCCCTTCCACACCTTGTGGAGCTAACACTTGCCTAGCAGCTGCAAAAAGTCTCCTTGTGCCTCTTTGATATGTTAAGTACACTGGCACCTCAACAGTTTTGGTTTCTTTGACCTCTTCCCTTGTTTCTTCGTGGCTAGAAGGCCCACCTTCTTTTTGATGCACTGGTGAAGGGATCTGGAGACCTTTGAACATCTCATGAGCAATGAAAGTCTCCCAAGGAATGTTAAGAAGACTAAGATGATGAAGAACAATGATTTTGATTAAGGAGTAATGGTAGATGTTGTTCAATTCCTGAGGGTATGGTTTCTTCTACACAATATAAGTTATTTTATCAATATTTATAAACAAAGAAATATGGGAGATTCATCATCTTGACCCTGGTGAAGTGCATGAGGAGTCTGATATGGTAAGCATGCGATCATGAGTCAGAATATTGGAAATTCTCGCGGCACATAATGAATCCACTTGGATATCTTTTTCGTCTAATCAACCAGGAGAATCTGCCTTCACAAGTGAAGTACTTGATGATAATCCTCATCAAAGGAACATACCTGTTCTCCAAAATTTAAAGGGAAAAAGCCTCTTGACCTGGTTTCTGTATTGAGGCTTGATGTAAGGCTCATAGTAATCCTCATGAAGGTCCTGACCCTTGTACCATTTCTCACCAACATTGGGAATTCTAGTGGCCTCTGAAATGATAGCTAGTGATATTGTGAAGGTTACTCTGGCAAGTATCACCTCACTTTTATGTAAATGAGCCACAAAAAGGCTGGCCAACTTATGGTGAAACTGAACTCTTTCCACTAGTTCACAAAATTCAAAACATGCTTGGTGTCTGAAACAAGAAACTGCAAGTGGACAAGCTTGTAATTCTCTCAAACTGGTGGGATCATCTCTGATGAGTTTACCTCCTTTTTGAGGCTTCCTCTGTTGCCTGTGCCTCTTCACAGAACTGTCACTGAATGTCTCCTCCCCATATTCAAATTCACTGTCTCTGTCCATGTTTTCCTTAGTTTGTACAATGTGATAATGTATGGATTGTGCTATGGGCAATGGTTTGGAGGAATGGGTGCAAATGAAGGTATGGGAAAAATGTATGAGGGAGGGGGTTTGGGAGGTGATGGTGAGTGATAGAGTGTGAAAGAAACAGTGGGAATAAGGGTTTTATCTTATGGAGTGAATGGTAGGAAAACTAGGGTTTTATGATAGAGATTAGGGTTTTAATTTTAAGGATGAAAAACCAAGAACATTTTCACATGAGCACCCTAAACAACAAGAGAGATGACAGTACTTACTTGCCAAGAGGAAATTTGGAGGAAATTTGGTGAAATTTGGAAGATTGGAGCGTTTTTGGGCTTTGCTGGTCAAAGCGCAACACCACCCTACAGAAGTGCAGCGTCGGTCCATGAGCGCAACGCCCGTGTTAATTAACACTATGCGAAAATGGCAGGAGCGCAGTGCCGGGCAAAATCCCCCAGAAGCGCAACGCTTTCCTTTGTTTTGATCAATGACACTTAGAAAACCGATTTTCTTCTCTCCTTGTCTTTTTGATTTTAAAAAATGACAGAACGGTATGAAAAAGGAGGACAATGAGTTTGTATATGATCACCTTTTGATTTTTGCTTTTGAAAAAACCCATTTTTGTAATGTGTATTTGTCTTTTTCAATACTTTGTTTTTTTCAAGTTTATTCTCTTTTGCTTGCAAGTGGATTAATGCTCTAAATCACTTTGATTTTTTGCAGTGGCAGATGCTTGGCAATATCACAAGCTTAGGAGGAGCTTGGGAACAAATATTACACATAGAAAAAATAAAATTACATCATAAATGAAGATAAAAACAATAATACTCTATTTTCACCTCAAAACAAGTTTTGAGGTGAGAACTACATTTGTCTCTCAAACTGATATAATTATGACTTTAACAATCATTATTTGCCTCCTCATATCCTTGTTGATCATTATTGGCATGTAATTATTGGATTTGACCATGGTGGGACCCTAAAACCTAATGAGACCAAACCCTAAGACCTAATGAAATAAATTGCAAAGTGAACATGAGCCATGACTGAAATATATGAAAGAGGATCAGCAAGTACAGATCACGAGGGAAAATTTTGAAGAAAACCCTACCATCAATGAATCCATGACCTAATGGAATGCAAACTCATCAGTGTGGGACACCTACTATGAAATGCAAAAGTGCAGATTTTGATCATTGATGGTGGTGTGAAGACACTGACACTAAGATTGGCTCTAATGGGGATGGTAGCTCCTTGGAGGTGCCAAGAACACCGTAGACCTAGTAGCCTTATCCATTGGACAATGGAGTCAAAACACTCAATCTAAACTACATGACTGAATACTGATGACTCAAAGACACAAACTGACTTTTACTCCACTAAAAACTGACTCAATACTAAAACACAACTGACACATTGGAAAATGGAGCTTATTTAATAAAACCTACTCTAAGTGATCCATTCCTCACTTGATAAAGTGAAATGAAACAACTAATGCAACCAAGCAAGCATTATGGCTGTTGTTTTAATTCTCCGCAAGTGCTTGTTTATGAACAACAAGAGAGAACTATTGAAAGGAAACTCCCATGAAAACTTGTAAACTGATCCAAATTTTCCCAGATTAAATAATATGGATTCTCTATATGACTCCAAAAATACTGCATAAGGATCTTAAAATTCATGTGCACTGGGACTTAACTCATCCAATGGATTACTTTTCTTCTCCTCATACCACGAATGCAAACTTTCATTTGAGCTTTGTGACAAGACTCCTACTGAAAATGACAAAGAAACCGGTTGCTTGATCAAGTTTGTATCAATACTTTTTTCAAGCTCATAGTTAGCTAATGGAGAAGGACTTTTACTACAGACATCATCCAACACATCAGCTATTGGATCGTGAAAAACTTGAAAAGACTGTTGCAACCCATTTTCTATTAGTTCCAATGAGATTGCATGATTTTCAATAGGCTGCTCATTTGAAGATATACTATGCAAAATTCCCTTCAAAAACTGAAATGATTCAAAACAGAATGGTACAGAATCATCTTGCATCATTCGATCATATGTTCCAGCTTCCAAGTCTTCATCTACAAATTAACAATCAATGGCATTCGGGGGCTGCAAATCTGTATATGAGAAGTCTTGAACAAGGATTTCATTACCCTCATGATGGTCTAGATCAAAACTTGTCGACAATTTATTTCTGATTGCATGAAAGTTGTCTCTGATGAACTGAAATGAAGAAAAACAAAAAGGCAAAGATCCTTCACTTACTTCAAAATTTTCTGCACTTTCCTCCTTACTTCCATAGCTGATATGCAACGATTGATCACTGTATTCGAGTTGCTGAGAGTGAACTTCCTCCTTCCACAAACCAGCTGTTGATTTGTCTGCAAGATTAGCTTCTGTTTGGAGAACATAGTTATCATCATACTGATCAAACTTAGGGAAATCATCAGTATAAAAGACATCATCAAGCATACATGTCAGATCAACTGATCTCTTTTCTCCAAGATGATCTATAAAACAATCATTATCATATCTATGACAACTGGGATAAGAAAGGAAATGTTTTGGATTAGCCACTTGTTCTTCTTCAATCAACGAGCCATGGTCTTGAAAATCATACTCATTCCTTGTGGTGATATTTTCCATCATCTCTTCCACTGCACTTACCAAAATGTTGAGCTTTACCTCTAAAGATGTCGATTCCTCTAGATCTATGTTCTTTATCTCTTATTCCTTCAACTTTGTCCTTCTGATAAGAAAATTAGCCTCTACATCTAATGCATTGTTTTGCATCTCTTCTAGTGTTGCAAGGTTCCTTTCTCTTAGCTGAAACTCCATTTCCGAATCAAAGGCATCCGGGTAGTGCAAAAGAGCGGATCTAGGAGGAGGTCTTATATTAACAGGCATCGAACAATAAACTTGGTTAAACCTAACAGAAAATTGTTGTACTATCTCCCATGGCTGTCTTTTTAGTTGGTTATACTCTTCTAGAATCAAGAAATGGTTATGTCTGATGACCCACCTGTTGAGGAAAACTTTGACGAACTGCTAGAAATCTGAGATGCTCGCATCAGGTAGGGTTTTGAACATACTCTTGACTTTGCCTTGCAAAGAAAGAGAAAAAAGCCTAATACTGGCATCCTCTTCATCAACTTCAAAAAGGTCAAGAAAATATTCAAAATGCAGCACATGTCTGTCAGCAACGATGTTTTCATAGTCACCATCAAATCTTGGTAGATATAGGTAATGATTTTTAGGGAAAGCATGGGATATAGGAGGTGAAATCAGAGGCTTGTATCTATCTGGAATTTTACAAGGTATAGGAGTATATACAAAAGTTGTAGAATCAGTCTTGGTCTCTTGAGGCTCATCAGTTTGAAGACGGTCATCATAAGATTCAGAAGAAGGGTCTTGATCAAGATCAAAGGCATGTGAATATTTGGTATTCACAATCTTCAAAGGGAAAGAATCAAATGCCGGTCTAGGATCTTTTCTCGAATACAATATAATTTGTAAAGCCTTCTTGACATTCTCGAGAAAAGAGAAGATATAATTTATAACAAACAACATAATGTCTTGGATGAAATTCCAACTTGAATACCTGATCTTTCCATATTGTCCTTTCATATTTATGCTAGTTAGGTTCATCCTCCAGTGGAGTCCTTGGATCTGATCTCGAAACTGATTTAGAGTCGCCAAGTGAATGATTTCAGCCTTCTGGTGTCTGATCATTGTCCACTATCAACAATCAGATCTAAAATTGATACATCTTGCTAAGGAACATAAAACTACTTTCCCCAGTATGGTCGCCACTATGTTATCTCCTAGGTTGACCTCAGGCTGAAGGAAGGCAATTCTAGGATAACCACAAACCAAGCTTAACCTTGTAGCTAGCCCGACAAGGATGGGAGAGGGCTCTCTCCTTTAGGATCTCAGTCAAGGTGACTGGATCAGATAGGGATTTTAGGCTAGGTATAGTAGCTCAAAAGGTTTTGATTGAATTTTGTTGGTTTTTGCTGGATCAGATGGAGCTGGGCAATTTGGGTCTGGGAAATTAGGTCAGAATGTAGAGTGTTCTACGGGGCAAGGTAGGTATAAGCTTTAGCACTTAAAATTAAGTGAGGTGAGGTGTCTAAGACTGGTGAGGAGCTGAGGAGGGCATGAGACAATCATGGATCCTACTCAAACAACAGAAAACATAGAGTACTGAATGATTTCCCAAGGTAGAGCACTGCAAACAATGAATTCTACCTATCTATCTTGATATCATTCAATTAGAAGAAGTGAAATAGATGATGACATACATAAACATATAAACAACTAATAACAAAGAATATACTATGCTAAAACACCATACCACAAGAATCCCATAAAAATAACTGCAAATCCTGTTAATTTCCTTGCCAAACTGCTTACAATGATGTACAATCTAGCTCAGAGCATCCAAGTGAGTCCAACCCTTGCAAATGAGAAAGAAAATACATGATATAGACATGGTAATCCCTCATCCTAACCATCAGGGGTCGAAACCATGAGAAGAGGAGCTATTTCAACCATTTCCAAACAAGGACCAGGAATCTAGGCAGTCAAACAACTTGCCTCTAAAAGTAGGGAAACTGATTCATTTGCCTCAAAACCACTTCTATCTAATGAATCTGCCCTTTAACACTATTTTACCATTAAATTTACATATTACATCATCAATTACATCAGTGAAATCATCCATGAGGAGTGAGATGTCAAATTTACAGTCAAACTAGGCGAATTTGAGTTTCCTGGGCAAAATGGTCCTAAGCGCAGCGCCACTTTCCAGTTGATTTTGGAGGCTTTCCCCTTAGCCAAATTGAGCCCATGATAGCTCATTGGAAAGGTCTTCAAGTATAGGTTTCGAAAAACCTAGAATTTTTGAATTTGGAGATCATTTTCCCCTTCAAAACTTGAATCTCCCAAGACTATTTTTGTGTGTCCAAAAAGAGGCAGAGAGGTCATTTTTTGGTACTTTGTGGACCTTTTGGTGACCCAGATTTGCTCCAAAACTTCTGAAATTTCCAGGGTGCATGTCCTCATCATATTGAATCCAAAAATACAAACCTTTTCTCCATCTGATGCTTCAGGAAAAAGCGCAGTGCCAGTGGCGATGTGCTTCTGGGCACAATTTCTGTGTTATAAATTTCAAAATTTCAAAAATGCAAAATCTTCTCAAAATTTGCCCAAATTTAGCATGGGACACCACCATCAGCTGCTTTGATGGGCTAGGGAGACTTCATCCAACATTATCAACCTATATTGCTTCTTTTTTCCTTTCAAAGCTCTCCTTAGCCTTGCCTTTAATTTTCTAACCCTCATGTTACAGATGTTGTGGGTCAAGTAATGGTATGCCATGTGTCGGAGCATTTTCTTTTTCCTGTTGGCCTTCTCAATAAGTCCTTCAAGATGTATATTGACCCTCTCAAGCCATGTTTCCCTATCATTCTCAATCTCTTGCTCAATAGGAGTCAATGGGACATTATCCTCTTGGATAATTTGCCTATTGGCTTTGACTATTTCTAGCTCCATGAGGACTTGTTTGTCACTCAGCTGCTTGTTTTCCTGTTCCAAGTATCTGATGATGAACTTGGATCTCTCTAAGCTATTTTCCAAGGCTTGTATTTGAGCTTCCTTTTCCTTTATGATGATGTCCTTGACAGTTTCATGATCCTGAGCCTCCAAGTCAATGATGTCAATTCCATGATCAGTAAAGTACTGTTGTGGCTCCTCATGCTTAACCAAGTCAAAATCTCTTTCTTCCTCATCACCAAGATCTTCCTCCTGCACTTTTTCCTTGCCTTTGCTCAACTACTCAACCTGTACTTGTTTTGTCAATGTAGAAGGCAAAGCCCCTTCCACACCTTATGGAGATAACATTTGCCTGTGACTTGACGATGAAGGCAACGCCCCTTCCACACCTTGTGGAGCTAACATTTTCCTAGCAGTTGAAAAAAGTCTCCTTATGCCTCTCTGATATGTTAAGTACATTGGAACCTCAACATTTTTGGTTTCTTTGACCTCTTCCCTTGTTTCTCCATGGCTAGAAGGCCCACCTTCTTCTTGATGTACTGGTGAAGGGATCTGGGAACCTTTGAACATATGATGAGCAATGAAAGTCTCCCAAGGAATGTTAAGAAGACTAAGATGATGAAGAATAATGATTTTGATCAAGGAGAGATGGTAGATGTTGTTCAACCACTGAGGGTATGGTTTGTTCTGCACAATATAAGCTATTTTATCAATATTTCTAAACAAGAAATATGGGAGATTCATCATCTTGACCCCGGTGAAGTGCATGAGGAGTCTGATATGGTAAGAATACAACCGGGAGAATCTGCCTTCACAAGTGAAGTACTTGATGATAATCCTTATCAAAGGAACATACCTGTTCTCCTAAAATTTAAAGGGAAAAAGCCTCTTGACCTGGTTTTTGTATTGAGGCTTGATGTAAGGCTCATAGTAATCCTCATCAAGGTCCTGACCCTTGTACCATTCCTCACCAACATTTGGGAATTCTAATGGCCTCTGAAATGATAGCTGGTGATATTGTGAAGGTTACTCTGGCAAGTGTCACCTCATTTTTATGTAAATGAGCCACAAAAATTCTGGAAAAATCATGGTGAAACTGAACTCTTTCCACTAGTTCACAAAATTCAAAACATGCTTGGTGTCTGAAACAAGAAACTGCAAGTGGACAAGCGTGTAATTCTCTCAAACTGGTGGGCTCCTCTCTGATGATTTTACCTCCTTTATGAGGCTTCCTCTGTTGCCTGTGCCTCTCCACAGAACTGTCACTGAATGTCTCCTCCTCATATTCAAAGTCACTGTCTCTGTCCATGCTTTCCTTATTTTGTACAGTGTGATAATGTATGGATGGTGCTATGGGAAATGGTTTGGAGAAATGGGTGCAAATGAAGGTATGGGTAAAATGTATGAGGGAGGGGGTTTCGGAAGTGATGAGTGAGTGATAGAGTGTGAAAGCAATAGTCGGAATAAGGGTTTTAGCTTATGGAGTGAATGGTAAGAAAACTAGGGTTTTATGATAGAGATTAGGGTTTTAATTTTAAGGATTAAAAACCAAGAACATTTTCACATGAGCACCCTAAACAACAAGAGAGATGACATTACTTACTTGCCAAGAGGAAATTTGGAGGAAATTTGGTGAAATTTGGAAGCTTGGAGCGTTTTTGGGATTTGCTGGTCAAAGCGCAGCGTCACCCTACAAAAGCGCAATGCCAGTCCAGGAGCACAACACCCATGTTAATTAACACTGTGCGAAAATGCCAGGTTCGCAGCGCCAGGAAAAATCCCCCAAAAGCGCAACACTTTCCTTTGTTTTGCTCAATGACACTTAGAAAACCGATTTTCTTCTCTCCTTGGCTTTTTGATTTTCAAAAATGACACAATGGTATGAAAAAGGAGGAAAATGAGTTTGTATATGATCACCTTTTGATTTTTGCTTTTGAAAAAACCCACTTTTGTAATGTCTATTTGTCATTTTCAATACTTTTTTTTTAAAGTTTATTCTCTTTTGCTTGCAAGTGGACTAATGCTCTAAATCACTTTGATTTTTTGCAGTGGCAGATGCTTGGCAATATCACAAGCTTAGGAGGAGCTTGGGAACAAATATTACACATAGAAAAAAGTAAAATTACATCATAAATGAAGATAAAAACAATAATACTATGTTTTCACCTCAAAACAAGTTTT
Source organism: Pinus taeda (assembly GCA_000404065.3). Taxonomy (NCBI): domain Eukaryota; kingdom Viridiplantae; phylum Streptophyta; class Pinopsida; order Pinales; family Pinaceae; genus Pinus; species Pinus taeda. Next base: position 156,672 of record APFE031215453.1, read on the forward strand.
GAGGTGAGAACTACATTTGTCTCTCAAACTGATATAATTATGACTTTAACAATCATTATTGGCCTCCTCATATCCTTGCTTATCATTATTGGCATGTAATTATTGGATTTGACCATGGTGGGACCCTAAAACCTAATGAGACCAAACCCTAAGACCTAATGAAATGAATTGCAAAGTGAACATGAGCCATGACTGAAATATATGAAAGAGGATCAGCAAGTACACATCATGAGGGAAAAATTTGAAGAAAACCCTACCATCAGTGAATCCATGACCTAATGGAATGCAAACTCATCAGTGTGGGACACCTACTATGAAATGCAAAAGAGAAGATTTTGATCACTGATGGCAGTGTGAAGACACTGACACTAACAAAGCCTCTATTGTCTAGGTTGTAATATGAATGATACCACAACCCACATGATCTTCAACTCATGACCAATGACTTGCAAATTTTTGAATAACACTCAGAATACCAAGCTCAACACATTTATAATAATGGCTAAACAACTCTCAGGCTATGGAAACTTCAAATCTAGTTGCCAGAGACTAGACTATTAGAAAAAATGACTAAAATGGTTAGTATAAAGTTCTTAGAAGTAAATTTTATATAATAAATAATGATTAAATCTTTTAAGAGCTTTGAAAATCAACTACCAGTGCTGATGTTAGGCAAAATCCTAGAAAGTATTATCAAATTCTTAAGACCATAATTGAGTAAAACAAAAAAGATTAAAATTGTTAGGTAGAAGAGACGATAGCTCTCAAAGAATGATTAATAAGGGACCTGAGGGGATCATGTGGATGCTAAGGAAGGGAGCAAGTATATGAGGAGCTCTATAGGTATGCCAACTCAACAGGTCAAGTGGACACATAGGAGAAAACAAGGTAGGTAGAAAAAATTACTAATATGACATTAAAGTTGACACAACTAAAAAAAATATCAATGATTACCTCATGGCAAGGTTGTAGTGGTTGCAAGAGGTACAAATAACCATCAACCTTTATGATAGAAAAAGGTGGCAAGAGAGACTGAATATAGAGGAGATGGAAAGTGGTAAAACATAGTCTATCAAGTGTATACCTAGAGTATGGAGGAAACATTGATAATCAAAGACTGAAGATAATCTTAATAACCTACAATAGACAAGGCAAGGAAGATGCTTCAATTAGATGTGAATTTGGTTTATACCAAATCTCTGCTAATAAAAACATTATACTCCATCGTTGAGAGTGGGCAAGACAAATGGTCATTGATCCATATAATGAATCTGGTGAGGTAAAATGTCACTCGTAACCAAGGAAAATGGTGGCAAGACTTGTGTATAGAGGTCATAGCATTAGTAGGAGGTAGGGAGAATATAGGAGACTAGGAAGGGCTTAAGGGAGAGCCATGTTTGGAGGTGAAGGCTTGGGAAATGCCACTACCTTCTCATCAACATGCCCAAAACATACTAGAAGCAAGAGGAATACCTTTTAAGGAAGACGTGGACTTAGAAAAATAATCAATATAGTAGAGGGAATGGTGAAGGAGAATACTAGAGGAAACTAATAAAAATATTTCTTTCTTGGCTCAGGTCCTTCAACAACAAATGGACAAAGATAATAAAAAATGGGTCTTGATGCTGGAAAAGATGTCTTAAATCATGGCTTTCATGCAACAAAACAAAGAATCTGTTTTTAGGGAGGAAAAATGGGTTTTCTCACAGACAAAGACGAGATGCTTTTAACACTTTCGTCCATTGGAACCATCACATTTGATTCAAGAGTCATAACCCAATACACCTTATCAAAGGTTAGGGTCAACTGGCAGGTTGGCAAAGGAAGACAACTAGTGATATCAACAGAGATGAAAAATAAGAACAAAGAAGCTTCAACACCACTGAATGACATTTGATTATCACAAAGATTCCCTTTGTGAGCTCTTTCTACAAAGGTTAAACTATTGATATATAGGTTGGACAACAACAACTGGTATAACACTTGGTATATAGTGACCGCACTAAGAAAAACGAAGATTTTGATAAGAAAGACTGTTAAAGCTTGTAAACTATCTGGCATGTAGGAAGGTAAAAGGTGGATCTAACATAATAACCATTCCTAGAACCGATATATTAATACCTTCAGTTACAAACTCTGCACATCTCAATTTTATTTTCCAAGTCTTCAAAGATGGATTTGGCTTGAAATCCATGTTTCTAACACTCAGAAAAAGTGAGGTATGAGAATGAATATATAAACCCATTGCAAATCATGAAGTATGATATGATTTTCCATTTTTCAAGTAATACAAACTTTTCTTTAATGTTGGGAATCAATATGACCATTTTCCTTGCACCAAGCAGCAACGACTAGGGTTTAGTCCTTCCACCTTGCAAAGGTCCTCTCTTGTAAGCTTAGACACGACTTGGGGCAATTTTCTTTGTGTTTCAGGCTCCTGTACAACAAGGGTCTCCATTCTATTTAGTTGGTATCCCAATCTACAGGGAAGATTAGATCATGCCCTCTAAAGGGACCTTTGCAAGTTCTTTCAAGGGTGTAATCAATGGTTCTACTTCCAATTAGGGTGGTTCTTCCTACAAAGATAGACAAGAAAGATGCCACTACTTGTCTTCCCTCTTTTAGTTACTTGTTGGTGAAGCAAGCACGAGCTTAATCCATACCCATGGTGCAAGATATTGTTAATTAGAAAACCCTTCTCAATGGTGCAATATATTGTTAATCAGGTAGCCCTTATTAGTGCCAACACATTAGTGTGATGCTTTAATGGTTTTTGGACTCAAATAGTTGATCTTCACAATTAGATCTCGAGTTTTTGGAAGCCAAAGATGAAAGAAGATTTCATTTACTCTTATGCAAAAAGGTGATTTATTGTTGAGTTTGATCTTCTGGAAGACAAGGATTTGATCATAGATTAAGGAGTTTGGTTTCAGGTCAATTTAGGTTTATGCCAAAATCCATCTTATTGTCACCCAAACATCGCCTTTCAAAAGTATCTTGAGAAGAAACATCAACTATCTTTTGTTTGGTTTGCTCTTGAGAAAAAATATTTTATTCAACTTCATTCAAATTTAGAAGAGAGTCCATTAGATTGGGTAGACATTCCTCTCTTGGTAATGCTACCTGAAATTCAAAAGGCTCGTTTAAAAAACAAACTCTGGCAATGATGGGGAAAGGGTAAAAAGTAAGGGACACAATTTATTACTCTCATGATCAATTTCTAATAACATCACAAGTATAATATGTTCTTTTTAAATATCTAAGAAGGATTGATGAAGAAAAGTCCTTTAATGACAATTAAGAACTCCTAATAGAATGCATCATATACCATGCTATTAGTCTGCACCAAAATTGAACAATGGGGAAAATAGAAGCCAATTTATGCCCAAATCAAAGAAAATAATGACAAATCCCCAAGGATGTAAAATGAGATGATAGAAAACATATGCTACCTGAATAAGGACCCACACTCATTGCCCAAACTTGTGACCTGAAGGTTCCATCAGATGGTAGTAAGACACATAGCATCCAAGTTGTATAGGGGCAAGAAAATCAACTGTCGCATCAAGCTTGTCATCAACCTTGTACCTTTCCTCTTGAATCTGTATTCTACAAAAATCACAACTTCATTATAAACATAAAATAGAATGTGTACAAAGAATACATAACCAAAAAATCTAGGAAACCAGAAAACTAATATGCTTATTATCTATCATATCCTACCAAAAATGGAAAACTATATTACCAAGGAACAAGTTTTGAACAAACCTCGAGATTGACTACATCTCTATCTCCCAAATCATCTCCACCAACTTAGAAAAGTTGTGTTTGATGTGGCCACTTTATCATACCATTGTTTTCCAGATGCCAAATCTTGGTAAAGGGTGTCCCTAGAGCCAACTGTGTTCCGTCAAAGATGGTGACATCTTGAACGAAACGACAATCAACCTTTCCAGGTACTTTATTAGTTGGTTTCCTAGTATATGGGCCTTGTGGGAAATATATAGATGTAGCAGAGTTCCAAGGATTATAACCAATAGGGGATATAAGTTTAGGATATTTAGAAGGATATAAAATAGGCTACCACACCAATATTAAAGTTTGCATTAACAGAGTTACATCCAACCTCAATGGTAAAAAAAAAGAGAATACAAATATCTAATGATGGAACTTACCGACTTATGAAAGTGATGTCTCCCATGAAAAGAGCATTCCTTATGTGATTACCGGTATAAAGATGGTGTCCTGTATAAATCATGATCAAATTTACTATAATCTTCTTCATTGCCAACATCCGAGAAGTAGCTTTGGCACAAGTCATAGTCATCTCTCCTGCAATACAACTTGGACAACTTCTCTAGCTCCCTAATCATATTATTTTGGTGAAGAGTCACAGTTCTATCAATGGACTTAAGCTTCCTTACAACAAACACCAACCCAAAAGGCATAATGACGTTATAAATGACATTCTTTAGTGCCTCGATAACAACCCCTAGTTGATTTCCTAAGTAAATAAAAATAAGACCAAGGTCATGGGACACATATTACAAGCGGAATGTTGGGAAAAAAATAATGATGGCGTATTATATTTGCCTGAGAGGGAAATTGAAGGAAAAATGAAGGACAATGAAGAAAATAGAGGCATCAATGATAAAAAGGTTTGGGAGGATCAATTCACAACCTTTTGTTAGTTTTTAGCTTGGAACTCTCTTATATCCTCTCAACCTCTTACACCCTTGCACACTTAGATTTTTCTTGGAGCATTCTTGGAGCACTTTGGAATACTTTCGATTTGGAGAATAAGATAAGGGAAATCAGGAAAGCACAAGGGAATAGGTGCATCAACAACTACAATTAGATTGCTTTGAAGGTAATAAGTTGCATGTGTGATTTCCTCGCTAATTCATGGATGCATGGTATATGCATGCGATATTTTGGTTATGTGTTTTCATTAGCATGGAGGATTTTGTGGATTAAAAATGGTTTTAACCTTGCATTTCCGTTTCCTAGATAGCCACGATGTTGTGGGTTTTTCCACTTGATTTTTTTTTTCTTCTTTTTGGTGCTCATAATTCCTTATGGTTGTAGGTTGGAACAAACGCTCTAGAATTTGTGGACCAACTTGAGTTAAGTTACTATTCTTGGAGCCTAGGTTGGGACAAATACTCTAAAGCCCTTAGTGGGTTGAGTTACTAGTCCCTGAAGCCAGGTTGAAAAAAATGATCTAGAGCCCTATAAGGCTGCAGGTTGAGTTACTAGTTCCTAGAGCCCTCGATAGCTTGGGTAGAGACTGATCTGGTTTGTGTTAGTGATGTCTGACCATGAGGTGGAATCATTGATTGAGGGTTGAGGTGGTTTGGCCTTTGGAAGCCCTAGCTTGGTTTTTCTTGATTTATTCCATGAGATCCCACATTCATGCTTGGAAAATGGTGTGGGGGCAATTGACTGAAATAGAGATTTGGTTCAGCCGAATCTATGGCCGGGTGATATGTAGAAGTCCTTGACTTGGTTGGCAATTTCATATGTTAATAAGAGCTATTATTCTATTGTGATTCATGTATATTTTTTGGAAATGCGTTGGTGATATTATGGCTAGGATTCCATGGTTTAGATGTTGGTTATTTTTTGGTTATATGTTATTTATATGATGTGTATCTTCTATGGCTTTGGTTATGAATTGTTTAGCTATTGATCAGTTAATGAATGTATGGGCTAATAAGCACTCTTGTAGCTATGTGGAGAGAGCAAAGGGACTTCTCGATGATTCTCAAACTTTTATGATTAGTTATGCATTAATGACCTGTAGCCCCTGTAGGATGTCAGTATGTGGTCAATTTTTCGGCTCCACTTCCTTAAGTGGATCTAGGAGGTTGGGTCATGTCATAGTAACTCTTGTCTCATGTTTACCACAATAGACCGGTGAATCTGGGTAAATGTGGGAGGGGTGGTTACATATTGTTATAAGAGCTCCAATGTTCAACACTTGGAATTGATGGTCATAAGTCCTTTTCATGCATGCATGTCAATTTTATGTGTTTGTCATGCATGCATTATGATATTCATTGTTGCAGTAGTGTCGTCATGTAGAAGTTGGTGATGTTGATGTTGAGATGATTGATATGTTGATTTCATTATATATATTATATATATATATATATATATATATATATATATATATATATATATATATATATTGATATATTGATCTTTGCATATGAGATAACCTCCCCTGAACTTCACTGAGGTATGTTGATTATGTTTATATTTGGTTATCTGACATGGTATGTTTGCAGGAAGTAGAAGATCAATATGACAAGAAAAATGGTGGACTACAGTTCATGTGATTCTCCCTATAGATCAAATGAACAACGTGGTGATGAGTACTCCCTTGACATAACAAATACATTGAGAAGTTTGAAAGCAAAGATCAAAAGTTGTAAGAAAGATACTGACAAGATCATTCAGTCACATGAAAGACTTGTCAGGGCATAGGAAAAACAAGCATATATTAATGTAGTCATCCTTCAGAGTCTATCCAATTTCATAAATATGGCCCACTTAGGATCAATCATGGACAAGAGGAAAGGACCAATGGGACATATGGTAACATATCTCAATCAGGATACATGTTTGACATGGATGATATAATCAGAGATGGTAGGTTCTTGGATACACATGACAGGAGGGGTAATGACAATGGGTTATATTCGAGTTCTGGTTCAGAGAGACAACATTGTCATCAACGCCACCATTCATATAGGAGGAGCGACACCCGATACTTTCCAGAGGAGTTAAAGAAAGAAAAGCCTCCTCCATTTGATGGAGAAATGAAGAAGTCACAAGATGCAAAAGCTTGGTTGCTTGGGATGAATAAGTTTTTCAGATTCCATGATTATCAAAGCTAGGATAGCTACTTTCAGTCTTAAAGGAAAGGAAAACATTTGGTGGGAATATGTGAAGAATGTGAGGGCATTCGGGAAGATGTGAATAATGTGAGGGGCATTCAGGAAGATGTGAATAATGTGAGGAGTTGACTTGGAGTCATTCGAGAGACTTTTCAAGAAGAACTATCTATTTGAAAGATACTATGATGACAGGGAAAATGAGTTCTATGAGTTGAAGATGGAATCTATGACTGATGAGGAGTATACTAGCAAATTCTTGGAGTTGTTAATATATGTGCCTTATCTTAAGGAGGAGAAAGAAAAGATTCAGATATTCATCATTGGGTTGTCGGTGTCATTCAAAGACATGATTAAATTTAATGAGCCTAAATTGCTAGCAGAACCCATCAAAAAGTTGAAGCACTATTATGAGCAATAGAAGCACACGAGTGAGTCTAGGTAGGATTGGAAAGGTAATGAGAAGAATAAAAGAAAGTGGGCTAAGAAGTGAGGAAAACCTCATGATACAGATGATAAGGAGAATGTAGTTCCATACAAGAAGTTCAATGCAACTGACAGAGGACAGGGATTTCAGTTTGAGGAGCAGAACAAGGGTGATGACATGAAGCTTTTGCAGTGTTGGACTTGTGGCAAGGATCATCACATGAGAGATTGTCCGCAACATCAGGGTGGAAGATGTCAAATCTACAATGCTCAAGAAGCACAAATAGTTGGGGATGTTGGAAAATCTATTCCTTAGATTTACACAACATTAGATAATAGGCAAGCTGATCATCATACATCTATTATCAACATGGAAGGTAAGCTTTGTGTCGAAATGTTTATATTTTGATTGACCCTAGATCTAACTATAGTTATATCAATCATGACCTGGTGGATAAGTGTTGCCTGAATAAAGAAGTCCATGTAGAGTATTGGTTGGTGTAGTTGGCTATATGTACCAAGAAAAGAGTTTATCATTAGGTAAGATCTTGTGCATTTGAACTAAAAGGTATGTCTACATCAGTGCATCTAAATGTGCTTCCGTTGGGATCATACAATATGTTGTTGGGTATAGATTGGTTGTACATTAATTGGAATAAGATGGATTTTTGTGATACGGCTATTGAGTGCTTGGACGATGATGGAGAGAAAATAATCTTGCAGGGTAAGAAGAAGCCTACATTAGTGAGAATGGTTATAGTTATGTAGGAAAAGCACAGTCACAGGAAAGGTTGTGTATTGTTTACAGTTTATATTTCTAGTGAAAAAGGAAAGGATGTCTAGGATGTGGAATTATTGAAGAGGTATCCGGTTTTGTAGCTGTTTCAAGATGTATTTCCAGCAGAGATCTCAGAGTTACCGCCTCACAGGGAAGTGGAATTTTCTAATAAGTTGATTCCGGGAGAAACACCAACATCAAAGGCACCGTACAGGATGAGCACTCCAGAGTTAGTCGAATTGAAGTTGTAGTTGAAGGAAATGCTTGACAAAGGATACAGTAGGCCAAGTGTGTCACCATGCGGTGCACCAATATTGTTTGTGAAGAAGAAGGATAGTACTCTCAATTTGTGTATTGATTACAGGAAATTGAACAAGGTGACGATTAAAAACATGTATCATTTGTCGCAGATTGATGACTTGTTCAATCAATTGAAGGGAGAAACGATGTTCTCGAAGATTGATTTGATATATGGATATCATTAGGTATGCATAAAAGAAGAGGACATCTGCAAGATTGCTTTCCGGACCAGGTATGGGCATTATGAGTTTGTTGTGGTTCATTTTGGTTTGACTAATTCTCCAACTAATTTAATGTGTTTGATGAATAGTGTGTTGCATCCTTATCGAGACAAGTTTGTGATAGTATTAATTGATGACATATTGATATATTCTAAGAATGAGGGAGAGCATGCAAAACATCTAGCAACAATTTTGAAATTTCTAAGAGAGCATTAGTTGTCTGCTAAACTTAGTAAATGCAATTTCTTAGACAAAATTTCATTACTTGGGGCATCTGGTTTCCAAGGAAGGTATAACAGTGGATTTGGAAAAAATCAGAGCTATCATGGAATGGGAAGCACCTAGAAATGTGGATGAGGTCAGATCAGTCATGGGAATAGCAAGTTATTATAGGTAGTTCATTAGAAAATTCTCATGGATTTCCTATCCTATTACATATTTGCAGAGAAAAGGAAAGAAATTTGAATAGACAAAGGAATGCGCGACTAATTTTGAGCAGTTGAAGCAACTACTTACAAATTCTCCAGTTCTAATGATTGTAGATCGAGACAAAGAGTTTGTGGTATGTACAAATGCTTGCAAGAGAGGACTTGGTGGAGTTCTGATGTAGGAAGGATAGGTAGTATGCTATGAGTCAAGGAAATTGAATGAGAACGAGTAGAACTATGTGACACATGATCTTGAGTTTGTAGCAATCATTCATGCATTGAAGATGTGGAGACACTATCTTCTTGGAAGGAGGTTCATTTTGATGAGTGATCACTATAGAAATTTCTACAAATCTAACTCTGATACCATGTAGAAATTCCTTGTAGATTCAAACTACTAATTGTAACATGCTAAAACAATAGACTTAAATCTACTTTACTCATCAATGGAAAAAATTAAATGACTGAGAAATCACGAAGCATAGAATAGAAATAATTAAATCAACACATTACACAATGATTTCCTGGGGAAAGCCACAACTAAAATCCCTGCTATTTGTATATTGTATTAATAAAAAAATATGAGAAGATTACAATGCTTTTCTCAAGCCCAAGCAACCTTTGCACAATCTCTATCTATCTCACTACCAACCTGTGCAAAAGCTTCTCTTGGCACACCTTTCCCTCACAAGATCCATGCACCAACATGTGCTTCCTATTGCTTGGTCTCACCATCTCATGCTCACGAAAACAATGATTAAACTTGTGCCTTCATTCTTCCTTTGAAAGGAAATTTGAATGGCTAAAATTAGTGCGTTTTCCAATTAAGGAAGGATTTATATTAGGCCTTCTTCTTATTGCATACACCATTTGTTTAATTTAGATGATTTTACAACTGATAATACACTGTCCCTGAACTCCAATGTTAATTGGATATTTCTCTGATCTGACATGCATGAGTTAATTATGAGTGAATATTCAATTTACTGGTTGAGCAGTGCAGGTTACACCCCATTACTACAGGTTACAACCCACTACTGGATCTCCCACTAATTCCTCCATCAGTTGGAACTAGCTTAATTGAATTTAATTCAGTTAAAATGAATTAAATAATTACAACTAAAAAGAACTCAACCTAGGCCCCTAAATATAGGAGCTACTCCACATGACTCTAGACAGACTCCAAACTTGAATTAACTCAGCCAACTAAGTCAAATTAACTTAGTTGACTATTACAAGTTGTTATGAGAAATATAATTACAATTTTATTCCCAATTTAATTCAAGGACAAATTAAATTATGATTTTTCTTGATGTTATTTTTAACATTTCTTGTTGCTATTTTCAACACTCCCTCTCAACAAGAGAGGAATTCAACTCTATCTTGGTCTGGTACCTTTGAAATGTTATGCATGCAACTCTTGTCACTATTGTTGTTTCTACTAAAACATCTGCAACCATAAAGCATCCAAAGAAAATAAACCGAATCAATTGTGTCTACAACTGTCTACTAGGAAAACTGTGTTGTTGTTGACTCTGCTATTGAGCTTCCTACTCTTCTTTCAACACTACTATGCACTCCTTTGTATATGACTGACATTGATCAGCTTGCTACTGAATACTTTGGCCCCCCATAGAAAGGTAATGATCCATGAGACAAAAACACTTTAATGGATCCTGCCCAAATTTCTACACTCTTGGACTAAGGTTTCATATTGCCCCACCTCACACCTAGAGGTATGGATGCATGTTCTCCCTCTACCCACTTGGATTGAAATTTACCCCTACTGGAGGTCTCTGCTTGAGTGGATGTCTCCACTCGGCCTCCTCTCTGCTTCTCCAATTATCGCTGGTCCACAACTTGCTAAGGATACTTTTGAGGCTCCATTTTGAGAGGTAAGTTATGCTCCCTCTCAACAACCAAATATCTAGTCTATGCCTTACTCCTCAAGGCTTTGCATGCACGAGATAAATCTGATCTACTCATACTGGTGTTGCTCTTCTCTGTTGCTGATTTCGTACTGCTACTGTAATCACTGCAATAATGAGTCTAATCTCCCCAGATCCTGAAGTACTAACTTCCATAGGGTTTCTCCCTTTAAAACTAGACTTCCTTTGAGTTTCGATCTCCCTGTGGGAAATCTCACTACTCCTCAATCTACCAATATCAATGATCACAACTCCTTTTTGTGTCACTAAACATTGGCTCATTGATCTGCCCACTAGCAACCTTCTAACTCCATTAACAAGTCTGCACATAGGGTCTTCTGGATCTGCCCTAAACTAGAGCTCCATTAATCTTGAATTCAAAATTCCTCTCTATTGTGATTTCAATTCCAATTCCATGTAGAATTTTCTACAAATCTAGCTTCGACACCATGTAGAAATTTCTACAAATATAGCTCTGATACATGTAGAAATTTCTACAAATCTAGCTCTGATACAATGTATAAATTTCTAGAAATCTAGCTTTGGTACCATGTAGAAGTTTCTAGAAATCTAGCTATGATACCATGTAGAAATTCCTTGTAGATTCAAACTGCTAATTGTAATATGCTAAAACAATATACTTGAATATAATATACTCATCAACGGAAACAATTAAACGATCGAGAAATCACAATGCATACAAGAGAAAGAATTCAATCAACACATTACGCAATGATTTCATGGGGATAACCACAGTTAAAAACCCCTGCTATCTGTATATTGCATTAATCAGAAAATATGAGAATACTACAATGCTTTTCTCAAGCTCGAGCAACCTCTGCACAATCTCTATCTATCTCACTACCAACCTATGCACAAGCTTCTCTTGGCACACTTTGTTTCACAAGCGCCACACACACACTTGTTCTTCCTATTGCTTGGTCTCACCAAAATGTGCTCACCAAAACAATGATTAAACTTGTGCCTTCATTCCTCCTTTTAAAGGCAATTAAAATGGCTAAAATTAGTGAGTTTTCTAATTAAGGAATGATTTATTTTAGTCGTTCTTCTGATTGCATGCACCATCTGTTTAATTTAGATGATTTTACCACTGATAGTACACTGTCCCTAAACTCCAATCTCAGCTGGGTCTTTCTCTGATATGATAAGCATGATTTAATTATGAATGAATCTTCATTTTACTTGTTGAGCAGTGCTAGTTACACCCCACTACTGCAAGTTACACCCCACTACTAGATCTACGACTAATTCCTCCATCAGTTGGAACTAGTTTAACTGAATTTAACTAAGTTAAACTGAACTAAATAATTACAACTCAAAAGAACTCAACCTAGGCCCCTAAATTTAGGAACCATTCTACATGACTCTAGATAGACTCTCAACTCGAATTAACTAAGCCAACTAAGTCAAATTAACTTAGTTAACTGAGCCAACTAAGTCAAATTAACTTAGTTAATTATTACAAGTTGCTATGAGAATTAGAATTGCAATTTTATTCCCAATTTAATTCAAGGACAAATTAAATTAGGATTTTTCTTAATGCTATTTTTAACATTTCTTGTTGCTATTTTCAACAATCACATTGGGCTAAGGTACATGTTTGACCAACCCAATCTGAATTCCAGGCAAGCTATGTTGTTGGCTACAACCAGTGGGTTTGACTTTGAGATTAGTGAAATTAAGGGTAAATCTAACAAATTTATAGATGCTCTTAGCAGAAGAGTACATGTAAATCACAATGTAGCTATGGGTTCATATGGGAAAGATTTAAAGGATTAGATCTTACAGGCAGGAGAAAAGGATGGCAAGTACCAACAACTTAAGCATAGGTTACAATAGCAAGGTACATATGAACAAGGTGTGGATTGTCATCTCATGACAAATGGCTTGGTCATATTTAGGGACATGATCTATGTGTCAGACAACAATGACCTCAAGAAGATTATCTTGTGGGGATTTCATGTTAAGCCGTATTCAGGTCACCCGAAATATCAAAATATATTAAAAATAGTTAAGAATTTCTACCATTGATAAAACTTGAAGAAATAGGCGATAAGAGTTTGTTATGAGATGTTTGGATTGTCAATAGGTAAAATAAAAGTGTAAGTATCCAAGTGGTTTACTATAGCCGATTCTGATTCCAGAGTGGAAATGGGAGGTCATTTCCATGGACTACATTATAGGTTTACTGAGGACATCTAGACATAATGACTCTATTATGGTTGTGGTGGAAAGGTTGACTAAGGTAGCTCACTTCATTTCCGTGAAGTCTACAGATTTAGCTAGTGAGGTAGCTCAGGTCTTCATCGGGGAGATAGTGAGATTACATGGTATTTCTAAGAAGATTGTGTCAAATAGAGATGCCAAGTTCACTTCTAGGTTTTGAAAAGAGTTGTTTGCAGGTTTGGGGATAGAGTTGGCCTTCAATACATCTTATCATCCGCAAACAAATGGTCAGATACGAAAGGTTAACAAGATTTTTGAGGGCATGTTGAGGATGTATGTCATGCATCAACAACAAAAGTGGGAAGAATATCTCCCACTAGTAGAGTTTTCTTACAACAATGCGTATCGAGAGTCTTTGAAGATGGGTCCATTTGAGGCACTTTATGGGTAGAGTTGTAATACTCCAATTAGATGTAGTGATCCAGTGAACAAGGTATTGATTAGACCAGATATGTTGGCAGAGATGGAACATGAAATGAAAGTTATCAAGAAGAATCTAAAGGCAACACAAGATAGACAAAAGACTTATGCAGATCAACATAGGGTATTTAAGGAGTATCAAGTTGTGGAATATGTGTAATTGCGCATCAATCCCAATAGGATTTCCTTGAGGATTGGATCATGTACCAAGTTAGCACCTCAGTGTTGCGCGCCTTTCGAGATCCTTGAGAGGACTGAACCGATGGCCTACTAACTTGCACTGCCTACGACAATGAAAATCCATGATGTTTTCCATGTTTCGTTGCTTAAGAAGTATGTGAAAGATTTTGAACATGTGATTGAAAGGTCTATATTGTAGGTGGAGTCAAGGGAGAATTCTAGCTGGAACCTAAATGTATTTTGCAGCGAAAGATGCTCATGCTTAGGAATCAAGAAATTGAGTAAGTTGAAGTGTAGATGAAGAACTTTGGGCCTGATGAAGCTACATGGGAGACCGCTGATTAGATGCGGGCCATGTATCCTTCTCTATTTGTTGATTGAGCGAATGTGCCTTGATATATGTTTTGATGTTGTGTTTTTGTTATGTCTATATATTCATATGTATGTAAATATCACATCAAGTTGTGTTATAAAGCTACAATAAGTGGTATGGTGTTCATATTATGTTGGTCATGGTCTCAGCAGTATGATATGATGTAAATGTTGCATCGAGTTGTTTTACAAAGCTCCATGGGCAACATGTGTTTTTCTGGTTTGTAGGTGTCATTGAACACCGAGGTTAGTGTTACCCCAAGGGGATGGGTTTGTAACAACCTCTCGTTGATTTCCTATGTAAATAAAAATAATACCAAGGTCACAGGACACGTATTCCAAGCTAAATGTTGGGAAAAACATAGTGATGGGGTATCACAGGTGATTAATTAATAGCTATGGAAATTGGCAAAAGGCATTGACAAAGGTAAAGTGGTGATAATTGATTTTTTATTTATGAAATAAGGGAAACTAGGAGAAAAGGGAGATGAAGGGTCACAAATTTGCATGAGAGGGAAATTGAAGGAAAAATGAAGGAAAATGAAGAAAATAGAGGCCTTAATGAGAAAAAGGCTTATGAGGACCAGTTCACAACCTTTTGTCAGTTTTAGCTTGGATCTCTCTTCTATTCTCTCACTCTATTATATTCTTGCACACTTAGAGTTTTCTTGGAGAATTCTTGGAGCACTTTGGCATGCTTTGGACCTGGGGAAAAGGCAAGGGAAAGTAGGTAAGTGCAGGGGAACAAGTGGATCAACAACTACAACTGGATTGCTTTGCAGGTAACATGTTGCATGTATGATTTCCTTGTTGATTTATGGATGCATGGTATATGCATGTGATTTTATAGTTATGTGTTGTCATTGGCATGGAGGGTTGCTTAGATTGACAATGGTTTTAGCCTTTCCTTGCCATTTCCTAGATAGGCATAGTGTTGTGGGTTTTTCCACTTGATTGTTTTCTGGTTGGTGTTCATAATTCCTTATGGAAGTGGGTTGGAACAAATGCTCTGGAAGCCCTGGAACAACGTGGGTTGTGTTACTAGTCCTGAAGCCTAGTTTGTGACAAACATTCTGGAACCCTTAGTGGCTTGCGTTACTAGTCCCTGGAGTCAGATTGGACAAATTATCTGGAGCCCTCAAAGGCTTTGGGTTTAGCTACTAGTTCCTGGATCCCTTGAAAACTTGGGTAGAGACTGATATGGTTGGTGTTAGTGATGTATGACTTTGAGGTGGAATCACTGGTTGAGGGTCGAGGTGGTTTGGCCTCTAGAAGCCTTGGTTTGGTTTTGCTTGGTTTATTCCATGAGATCTCACGTTCATGCTTAGAATATGGTGTGGGGGTGATTAGATGAGAGAGAGATTTGGTTCAACCCAATCTATGGTTGGGTGGTATGTGGAAGTCCCTAACTTGGTTGGTAATTTCATATGTTAATAAGAGTTATTATTATATTGTGATTCATGTATATTTGTTGGAAATGTGTTGGTGATATTATGGCTAGGATTCCATGGTTTATATGTTGGTTATTTTCTGGTTATATGTTGTTTATATAATGTGTATCTTATATGGCTTTGGTTATGAATTGTTTAGATATTGATCAATTAATGAATGTATGGACTAATAAGTGTTGTTGCAGCTATGTGGAGAGGGCATAGGGCCTTCTCGGTGATTCTCAGATGAATCTCAACCTTTTATGATCAGATATGCATTCATGACCTGTAGTCCCCGTAGGATGTTAGTATGTGGTCAATTTGTCGGCCCCACTTTCTTAAGTGGATCTAGGAGGCCGGGTCATTTCATAGTAACTCTCATCTCATGTTTACCCTGGCAGACCAATGAAGCTGGGTAAATGTGGGAGGGGTGGTTACAACCTCCCTCCAAAAGGACATGATCCTTATGGTTAAGGAATGTTATTAGTTTGGATTTTTGGACTTAAGTTTCTCCCAATTTTCCTTGAGCACATTATTTGATTTTTCAGAGATGCAACTTTGATTGATTTAAACACGGGAATATGCTCTAGCTAACCTACTAGAAGAAGAAAAACCTAAAATTTTTGAATGCATGCTTTTTTCCCCTGTTCGATATTGACCTGTATAGTAAAACCCTTAACCATTTTTTAACACCACTTGAAGATAAGATTGAATTGACCAAAATACCCTGAAACTGGAAAACTCCAAACCCTTCTTTTAGTAGTATGCGAAGAGAACCCTAAGAAAATCATGGCTACCTCTAAAAAGAAAAATGAATCCAGATCGATTCATGGGTAGCATCTCTTCATCCATCCAGACGGAGAGGGTCCATTATTGCAGGTGAAAAACTTCTAGCTATGAGCATAAACAATCCATCACAACAAAAGAATCAAGAGCATAATTAGAGAAAGAAACAATCATTAGAGAATTTTTGAGGTAAAAAATGAGCCTCAACAAAATTGTACAACAAAAATCAACTTTATAAGATATTAATATGAATATTTCCACATTCAATAACTTGATGTAGATCAAAGCTTCTGGTGAACTCTGCGTTGCCATTTATCTGCCCTACACTTTGGGTGAACACTTTGCCCATCTTCAGGGACATTAAGCTTTTATGATGACGTGAAGAGTGCTAGACCAGTTAAATAGAAGATGAAGCTAGAATATAGTCGTTATGAGGTGAGAATTATGGGAGAGAGTGAAGGGATCGTTGATTAACTTTTGACTATAATGAAAGAAAAAGAATGTTAGAATTTAATAATTCGAGTTAAATTGGTAAAAATGATATTAATTACTCAAATTGGCTATAGTAATTTTTTTTTTAAATAAATTAACATTAATCATTCAAATTGATAATAGTCCCCCAAAAAAAGAATAATAAATATTTTAAATTGATAATAGTAAAATATATAAAATAATGAAATAAAAAAATAAAAATATAAAATATAAAAATGAATTAGATTAAAAATATTAATTTAAAATTGATTGAATTGACATGATTTTGATTATGGTCAAAGAGCTAATATGATTCAATATGATGATGTCAACCATTTTCAACTTATATCATTGTGATTTTAGTCAAATTTCGAGTGGGAGCACTCGTTGGATGCATAATTTAATTTTGCATCAAGGAGTATCCATGTTGCATACTTCCAATTGACCTCACTACACGAAAAATGTGAAACACATGAAAAAACATGATTGCAATAATGTTTTTCATGTATTTCACATTTTTCATGTAGTAGGGTCCATCAAAAGTATGCAACATTGGTACTCATTGGATGCAAAATTAAATTATGCATCCAATGAGTCCTCGTACTCAAAATTTGAGTAAAATCACAGGGATATAAGTTGAAAATACGAGTTAAAAAAATAAATAAATAAATAAAATAAATAAATAAAAATAGTTTTCTTTTTTTACCTCCAAAATTTAATGGGTTAATCTAATTTTATTTTATTATTTCCATTATTATTCTATAATATTCCATGCGAGACCCATTTTAGACCTCAAAATTTCTCTAATGCCTACACAACAAAAGAATCAGGAGCATAATTGCAGAGAAAAACATGGTTACCATGCAAAGAGTGGAGGGTCTAGCTAGCAATGCTTTCATTCAACATTCATTTAGATCATGCCATGTGATCAATGGCATACAAGGCTTAGTGTCATTGTATCTATTTTTACCTAGTACTGTCACTCAAATCTGACATGATGTTGCATGTAATTCACATCTTCTTGAATCATCCAATTCTATGACACTCACCGCCTTGACATAAGTAAATACATCTAAGAGGGGCTCTTACATATCCAACCTAGTGAAAAAGGTTTCAATTCCAGTTCTCCTTCTAGCCACGACGAAACACATGAAGGCTAGTTCGGGTAAGTAGGCGGTGTTCACGAGCATGTATACGGTAACTTGTTGGTATTTTTTTATTGTGTTTAGGGATATAGCACACAAGGTTAGGGTCAACAACATTGTCCACCATGCCCTCCCACTCATGAATTGATCCATCAATGAATTGCAGAAGCAATAAATCTTTTATCTATATTTTGTTGAATTGTTTGTGATTGTCATAAGATTTTTTTTTATGTACTAATTTTTATTCATCATGGCTGCTCATGATCAATACAACAGGTGCAACAAATTCTCATGACTAGGCATAACATGTGCAACAACAAGTACAGATATTGATGCAAAAGATACAAGAGAGCACTCTTAGTGCCTAGAAGGTTATGAAAATGATGGTTGCTATTAATTTTGGGAGGGGCACTGCTGTTATTCACTGGTATTACCATTATAGGGATGGTGGTAACACTAGTTGTTGCAAATCTTGTGCTGATGTTATTTAGCCTAGTATTGGTGCCTGTTGGGTCTATTCTCCTCCTCATGATCATTGGTTTTCTGTCTCTAAGGGGATTTGGAATTTCTTCCCTCTGTTGTGAAAACTGTGGTCAATGGGAAATGTAAACCGTGACACCTTAAGGCACATGTATAAGACACAATCTACAGTGAAGGATGACGAATATCTATAGTGTCACCAAGAAGAACCTCATAATAAAACACATATCATCGTAATTAATCATTGAGTTATCACCACAAACAAACTAAGGAAAATTCAAGCAAACATAAGTTGAACGCATGGTATACACAATGGTATTCCATTTCACATAAAGATACATTAATCAATAACTATCAAAAAGAGTGTATGAATTCAAACACAAAATTGATTGAGATTGCAAGGAGAGGAATTAAGATAGATAAGACCTGGTCAAACTCGAATACAAAAATAATTTCCAACATTGAATTCATACTCCTTTACATAAGGCGCCTTAAGCATTCCAAAGTTCATATTAAAGTAATAATTTCCATTTAAGGATACATATCAACCTAGATTATCTTAAATCTGGATCAATTAAACACACACAAAAATAAAAAGATAATGGAGATACCCATGAAGTGTAGGCCATTTGGTTTGTGTGGGGTTTAGTCCCCACCAAGTTTGAGGTTCAAATCTCATCGAAAGGGATTGAGGATGGAAGCCACCATTAAGGTTAAAGTATTCCAAGGGGTGTGTGAAGCTAAGTCAACTCGATAGTTCTCCCATTGATAGCATCCTCATAAAACATTATTTTTTTGATAATTTTATTGGACAACAAATTTATAAATATGGTCAAATCATTAACATACATTTAAACATTTTTATTCAAAATTATTTGTTAGAGATTACCTTGCATGCAACACTTATTATTTGTTAGAGATTACCATGCATACACTTTCTAATATCGCTACCTTAGCCATATAAATTAAATGGACGGTGAACGCCCTGCAAACCTAGTATGTCGTTCACCAACATTTAAAAAAAAAACAATCACTTAAAACACACATCTAACTATATACTCTAAATATGATTTTTCTAAAAGCTTTTTATAGTTGAAATTTAAATAACATAAATAAATTTTGTAAAAAATCATTATAACATTTTTAAAATGTTAAAATATGTTTTTCCAAATCAAATATTAAAAATTACATATAAAAATAGACTCGAGGGTTAGTTCAATTGGTCGAGTCTCATCATTAAAGCACCTTTGCTATTAAGAGATCACATGTTCAATTCTCTTAACACCCTTGGGATCAGGCTTTGTGGTTGAGTTAACCAGTAGTGATCTCTTTAGATGCATCTACCTAGTATAAATATTATGAATGTAGCGACCACTGATTTCCGGGGTCCATGAACCATATATATATATATATATAATTGCGCCAAAAGGCACTTTTATATCGACACATGTCCATCTTAAAATAAAAATAAAATATTCTCTAAATATAAAAGCAATGTTGAATATGAATGTTTACTTAGTTTTAATTAAAAACGTTATAAAACATGAAAAATCTCAACCTCAATATGGTCACTTGATTTGTTCTTGATATTACAACCCAATGTGGCAAGTACTTCCTAATAGGAATAATAAGAGGGAGATGTGTAATTCATTTAATTCTTAATATATAATTAATATGTGAATTTTAAAAATATTCATAAAAATAAAAATTTCAATGTGAGTCATCAATAACATATTTTAAGATGCAGGATTAAGTAATATTGACATATACTTAAAAATATATTAATACAAAAAAAATTCATTTTAATGTGGACATTATAATCCACAGATAAAATGTCTCAATGCACATGTTATGTAGATATCATATAAAACAATTGAAAAAAATAAGTTTTTTATGGTTAAAACATAGGAAGTTTGTTGTTGTTGTTGTTGTCAATTTTCCCTTAAATCCAACGAATATGTTTTTGGACTTACAAATTTAAGTTGCATAATCTAGCATTCAAAATTGTAATTTGAACAATGAAAAATATCACATCATATATAGACAGAGAACCACTACATATTCATTGGGATCTACCAAAGGATGAGAGATACAATTTTATTTTCGAATTTTGCACTTGCCTAAAGAGATTTGATCCCTCGCAATTCATGTTAAATCTATTAATCCCTCGCAACTCATGCTAAATCTATGTGTAAACTGGTTCTATAATGGTTTTAAATTATCTCGAACCATCCATCACATATATTGCAATGGATATTCCCATTAGCTTTGAAAAAGCAAAAACTTTTTCAAATATTTTGATTAATATAAAACAGAGTAGACTTTAAGTGACTTTTTAGAGTTCCCAAAAAAAAAAAAAAAAAAAAAAAAAATTTGTGACCAAATCTTTGTTTGTGTTGTTTTAAAGTAATTTTTTGACTTATATGGATTGACACCTTCAAAACCCTTGGGCATTTTGATTGTGAAGAATTCACTTGCAATACTTGTGATTTTCAATAATCTTTGCCAAATTTTAAAACAAATTAGATTAAAAAATAAATCAGAATTTTCCAAAAATTACACTTAAAAATCGCTGATATATAAATTTTTTATTAAATATTTAAAATAATTATATATTTTAATTTAAAACATTATCAAATATTAAAAATACCAACCACAAAGAAAGAAGACCCTGCATGAAGATGACACTAGGCAAGAACATATTCTCCAACGCGATAATCATTTTCACGAGAATTACGTTACGATATATGAAATGTCATAAAATGACGCGAAAGTCATTAAAATTAGTGTTTGTTCTGTATTTGTAGCATGGAGATTAAAAGGGGCATGGAATGCATTTTACAATTCAACTGGGCAATTCTCTTCTATTTCCAAAATAAAATGTATATACTTATTTGTATAATAAATAAACCATTTACCTAAATAAGATTAATATTTTTATTTTGAAAACAAGATCCACACATCTATTAAAATAAGGAGTTAAGGAATTATTTAACCTTGCACGCGAGTGCATGACGTGATGGTCGGGCGGTTTGGCTTACTCGCCCCTGGCCGCATTTCGATTCCTGTCGAGCTGCAGATACTGCAGCGTATTTGTTCCATGGTGACTCCAGTGATGTTTAGATGTGACGGCTGTCAGGTTCTGATGCACATTTGTACCCATATATATGTAAAAAAAAGAGGGTCCATAATGCTCCTATAGGGAACTAGCCCCTCCCATTTATAAAAAAAAAAAGGAATTATTTAACCTCGTATTTTAGTTAATAATCAATCTAATTATTAATTAACATGCTTCGTGATGCGCATGAAATTATGAACTAGGTTAGATTTCACTATGTAAGTCTAAATTTGGATTAAGAGATTAGCTATAAATTAATTAATTAGGTAATTAAATTTATAATTAAAATTTATTCAATTATAGTTAACTAATTATCATCATATAAGAGATATTTTAATTAAAAATTAAATAATTAATACAAATAATAAAATTAGTTCGAGGAGTTAATTGGTGATGATTGGTGTAAATAAAGTATTTTTGGCGAGGAGTTTAGAATTTAGATCTCCGATTCATTTAGTGTAAAGATGGAGCAATGACACGTCTAATTTATAGTGGTAGCGTATGGAATCGACTCGTATCACGCAAATACGAGACTAAACTAGTTATTGTTCTCTATGTTACAAAAAAAAATGAAATAACAAATTTGGAATTAAAAAAAATTATTATATATTATATATATATTATATATATATTATATATATATTTAAAATAAATACATTGAACTTAATATAAGATAATGATTTTTCTCACCAATGAATGTTATCATCAAAAGCTAAATCAAGTTTGATGCTTTTGAAATAGTTTAATTCCAATCTCATCCTCACTCCTCCAAATATATCACATTAAATTAAATAATTTTTTTTAATAAATAATTTAATAAAAAATGTACTTTAACTTTTTTATAAAAAACTAAAAGTCTGGGAGAACATCCATTTCTCATGAATGGAGGAAAATTATGATGGAGATTTATAATGCTATAACCTTAAAGAAAGTACAATTATAAGAAAATGTATTCATTTTCAATTTAATTAAATATAAGCTATATATATTTTTAAATAAGACAAATACTTTTATATTCAAACCCTAGATTGTATGGCTATCATTGGTTACATAAAAAAACAAAACTAGTTAAACAAAATTAACTTCAATTTTTTAGCTGCTTCCATATTCCAATACAACCAAAAAAATATTTTCTTTCCCCTACAAGCCTTGTGGACTATTATATTGCATAGGGATTTCCTATAAACTCGGTAAAACTAACCTAATATATAAACATAAAGGCAATACATAAAAAAACATTAACCAAGAGTTGGAGGCCCAACTTCCCCACTGTTTCCTTTGTTCCCACCGCTTGTTCCCACTCCATCACCAAATCTTGAATCTCCTTGCAACTAAGCAGTGGCCGAATCAGGAAGCCATTAATCATTTCCTTTATCTCAATGAACAAACTATTACGAATTAGGTCTGAATTGGAGGAAAGAAGATTTGTTTCCATCTTGACAATCTTCCGCTCCAGGGATGCCTCTACACTCTCAAACTTAGCATTGATACGGTCTGCATTTGCTACCCAATATTTTTCCAACAACTCCACCCTATGCATGAGGAGGTCAAGCTTGCCCATCAACAATTTAAACATGAATTCAATGACCCTTTTCCACCGAGCCACGCCACTGTCTGTAAGCTGCTATCCTTGTGAAGCCATCCTTAGTTCACTCAGAAAGACACAATTACTCAGCCTATACTCTGCGCTTGAGCCAATATATGCCACATATGAAGGGGGAGTTTCCTTATATAATATTTCATCTCGGTTTTCACAGTTGCCTTCGACTCTTGCCATTAATGCATGCAGGTGCTCGATCTTCATTCCCCTTAAGTAAACATCCTACCCATGAAACCTATTGAACCAACCATGCAACTAATTTGCTGTGACACAAGGTGAAATCCTGCTCCATTTCTTCGCCATTAAAGCTGCTATGTGAATTGCAATCCTCCCAAATAGAAGTAATAACCATCTGTCGAAAGAGCTCATATGTTAAGATATGTATCTCGTCAGGGATCACAACGCCTTGCCTTGGGATATGTATGCTAAGATATGTATCCTCCAAGTGGTAATTCCTCTCAATCCATCGCCCACCTGTCTCGCATGCATTCCATTACTCCGCTCATCATGTATCTGACAACACCATCATTGATGGCCATGCGCTCCACCCATACAAACATTCCAGTATGGTATAGGAGATTGGCCCTTATTCCGACCATTTATTTCACATGTTCCTGTTTCCAGAAGCGCTCCGCGATTTTCTATCTCGTTGATTTCTTGATTGAGTTGGCGAAGGACGTCGAGTAACAAGCCCTCATCAAACTTATTCATATAGTAATAGATCCTTTTGACTATGAAGGAGCTAGCGAAACTGAAATTTTTGTTGTGGGTTGAAAACATTTGAATGACCACCAGAGAGTCCCCTGCTACCCTTAATTTTTTGATTTTGTGACTTAGAGCAAGATCTAGGTCCTTCCACAGCGCTAGGAGTTCATCCTTATTATTAGTTGCTACTCCTAATCCCCATGCAAATTTTATTTCTGAATGTTTGCCAAGGCAAACGATCATCCCTTTCGCCCCTGTTGCCCCCTAAGTTATATTTTCAACATTTCTTTTTTCAATTTATTTATTTTACAATCAAATTTAATTAAAAATATATAAAACTTTATTTTATCTTTATTATAAAGTATAGTATAACCATAAGTTTTCAAATTTGGTTTCATACATTATATATAATTTTATGTTTATAATTTACAATACTAGATTTAATGTGTCGCGCTCATAGTCATCACAAGAAAATAATAAAATGATAATTTCTTTAATGTAAAATAGTTATAAAATTAGTATATAAATTATGAGATTGAAAATTCACCTGTACTATAAAATCAAACCAAAAATTAATAATTCCTTTATTTCAAAAAGCAAGAAAACAATTTGCATGAAATTTGTTATATGTTATGTTGATAATTATAGATTAATTTTTTTCATAATTCTATTGAAAACTTAATAAAACTATGGTTGTTGAACAACCAATTTTAAAAAGCTTAATGACAGGATGGGTCTGGAACAACCAATGTTAAAGCGACCCATCTTAAAACATCACTGTGACATTTAATGCAATGTCAGTATCATAGAAATAATGGCCACCATTTAATTGTCAATACCGTCTCTGACAGCTATTAAAATTCCGCAAGGCCTTACAGTTGTGTGAGCTTTGCAGGTGCCGGGACGTTCCTGCACTGCTTCCAGAAGCTATCTCCCACGCCTATCGTCTTTTTGACTGTTTATTTGCATGTTGCATATGTTCTACTTGTCACTGAAGCGACACGTTTGATACCTATAATGAACTTGAGATTTCCAAGTAATTGAGCCCTAATTTAATGTTATATGTTTTTAGAGAATTTTTTGGTATATTTTATGGGGAAATTTGTTTGGAATTTTATAAAAATTAATTAAAACATAAAAGATGTATCTCGTTATCTCCCATCACATTTAAGAGGGGGTTAGGCATGGCTAATCCACCACACGCAATACACATGTAAACCATTATTACTATTTTTGAATCTCATAGAAAACTACTCTTTGCCTAAGTGCTCTAGTATGAGAGACCTTGCTCTTTGTTTGCTATTCCCGTGATATACCTTTGCCATAGGTGGGACAATACCTTTAAGCAATAGGTAGTGAGGGGCTCACATCCAACTGCAAAGACTAAGGGTTGTGTGGTAAACTGTGGGTTTCCTATCTGGTGCAAGAGACATCAGTTTTCCATGGCCATGACTCGGAATGCACCAAAATTTTAGGAGGCTTAGCTTCTGGGTTTGCAATCCTCCAACTCATACACTAGACGCTAAGCAACAACGAGGGGAAAGACAGAGGAATGTGGTGGAGGTACCTCCTAGGGCACTGATGGCAACCACAACGATAGCCATTGCGGGAGCAAGAGACGACAACCTTCAATCAACGCTCACAATGACATAGGTTTAAGCATAGTCGGCCGATCAACATTAGGTAGCTCTTTCTATGTCCAATTCCTTTGGTTTTGACAACTTCTTCATTAGTTTTTCTTCTATTTTGTGGGTGTTGGCATGTAGTGCTCAAAGCATAGTGGGGGTAAGCAATGATTTTGATGTTGTTTCTTCTCGACAGTTATTAGCCCCTACTTGGAGTATTTAATTAGAAGTCGGCATAGACCTCCCTGGAAATTCATGCATCCACGTGTTCCACTTTTATTTAGTGTTCTAATCTTCTATCCCTCTGGTTTCTAGGTATTTTGGGCGAGAATTCTATCCCAACCTCAAGTAATCCGGTGCAACATGCCTTGAAAGCAAATGCACTATTGTTGATGGTTTAGTGGAAGAGGTCCTCAAGGCGAATTGTGAGTCCAAGCCAAAGCTCAAGTTGCTGCAACCATTTTTCACTTTGCCACTCCTCCAAAAATTCAAGAAGAAATCCATGAGCTTGAAGCCTTGATCACTAGTGACTAACAAGCCCATTTTGACTTTGAAAATTCAAGCTAACGTAGTCAACTGGTTCCTGACCCTAGACACACCAGGGGAAGACCGAACCAATACTTGAACTCCATTACCCTACACTCGCAAATGAAGACGCTCTTAGGAAGGGCCCTGAAGCATAAACATGCAGATCACAATGGTATAATCTCTTCTCTGGATGAAATCTAACATGTGCAACGTCATCAACGCTCCTATCTTACTAGTTTGGATGCTCTGCTTGTCACTTAGAAAGCCATCTCCAATGTGGTCAGAAATCTCCAACACCAACTGGAATCGGTGTTCAAGATTCAGCCCAAGATACTTCATCTGACTCTTAATGTTATGTTTAGTCACTTGGCCATTGTTTTTTAAGATTCAGACCTAGTTACTTCATCTGACTCTTAATGTTATGTTTAGCCACTTGGTGATTGTTTTTTACTTTTCGCAATTCAACCTGTGTTAGTTGTCATAAACTTCATAGTGATCATTCTTTTGAATTATCTGAACTCTTCTCCATGGTCAGCAACTCGGTTTCCCTTGGAGTCATAGCATGAAAAATGCTATCTTTGTTGTAAATTTTTTTTTGATGCAATAAATTTAAATTCACAAACAAAATTACAATTTTGTT
>APFE031215453.1:196827-228225 GCA_000404065.3 Pinus taeda
AGCTTGATTTTTCATTATGTTCCTTTCAATGTTACAATACATATTTATACACGCCGAAGCATCCAATACCATGGAACGAAAACCATCACGTCTAAAACCATGGATCGAAAACCACCACGTCCAAAACCATGTGCGAAAATCATGCACAAAACCATAGGTAGGTCTACCCAACTTAATATAGGGTCCAAAAAAAAAATTTTCCCACGACATTGCTCCAGACCCTATAGAGGGGGGCTACCCACCCCCCTCAAACCCCCCCTGTGACCCCCTCACAGTGCAATTGGCGCAACGAAGGGGGGGCTTTGCCCCCCCTCTAACTCCCCAATTCACTACATGGGCTAGTCGTGGAAAGAATAACACAACGCAACACAAGCTTGTCGATATATAAACCAAAAAGGGTAGTAGAAAGTGGGTAACCTTGCTTTACCTCGATATCACTTCTAAAATTTTCAGAAGATGAAGTTCTAATTTTCACTTTCACCTCTTCACATAGCTTATGCAGAACTGCTCTCAAATGTTTAGGAACCCCAAGTTCCTCCATTCTGTGCCAAAGCTTATCCCTAGGAACTGAGTCAAACGCTTTTCTGAAATCAACAAAGCAAAGTTGTTGTAATGCTTGACTATCTCTTCTCAACTCTAACTTCTGAAACTTTCTCTGATCTAAAAGAAGAAGAATTTGTTATCGAAAGGGAGCTTAGTCTACCACCCTTTATCCATCAAGTTGTTGTCTGGAATCTCTGCTATCGAGCTGCTACCTGGAATATCATCATCAATCATCATTGAAGAGTTTATCATCAGGGAGAAAATATCAACCTAGAATCATATTGGGGGGAAATATCTTCCACCCATATCGAGCAATAGGATAACTCTCCTCGCAGGGGAGTACACCCTCAACTATGGAATCTCATCGGGGAGATTACTTTCTACCTGGAATAATATCAGGTTATCTTAGCCCATCCTATTCCCTACTGAACTTCCCATCTATTGGTAGAACACCTGCATCATAATTGACTTGGGTTGTACACCCCAAGTACACTCTCAACTCGTTGGCCAAAATGAGGAGTGGTATTCCCATCAATATGGCCTACTTGAGGGTATGATGCCAACTAGGGTATACTCTACAAACACCAAGAGGGGAGAAGAATTCTCCGACCCTATAAAGATAGGGGATCAACGTTCTTCAACCCTCAGTAGCAGATAGGTTACCACCCTATTATCTAGAGTTTCCTCAACTTGAGGAGCCCTCTATCTCAATTCCTCACCCTAGGAGCTTAGGCAAGGTGGGGAGAGTATGCTTAATGTCCTCGATCAATGCTGCCCCTTATCTAGATGGGTTACATCCATCAATCCAAGTTGTTCTATGAAGAATGAGAACTTTCTCTTTTGTAATGCATTGGTGAGAATATCTGCAATTTGATCATCTGTTGATATATGATGGAGCTTGACGACTCCTCTCTGCACCATATCTGGAATGAAATGATATCGAATTTCAATATGGTTGGAGTTGTCATGGAACACTAGATTTTATGCCAAACGAATCCCACTATTGTTGTCACAGTATATTACTTGGTATCTAGGACCTTCTCCTTCTCTGTCTCTAATCCCATTTTTATTTTTAGCTATGTTGTAAGTTGGTGGAATGGTCCCTTCTTCTTCCCCGATAGGCTCTTCAAAAATATCTGGTTGTTCACCTAATGGGTCCTCTAGATTACAACCACCAAAGAAGAGGGAAGGTTGGCTATTTGATCTGGTGGGGGTATTTGGAAAAAAATTCCCTAAGTTGTCTCTACTCCTACGAGGCATGAAAGGAGTTTGATTTTGTCTTTTTTACGGTCTTTTTAGAACCAGTTATAGAATAGAAAGAAAGAAAAACCGAATTGAAACTACTTGTTGAATGGAACTACTTTTAGAATCGGAAAGAAAGCAAAACCAAATTGCAACTACTTGCTGAATGGAATTACTTGTAGAATTCGAAAGAAAGCAAAAGATTGCAACTATTTGTTGAAGGGAACTATTTGTAGAATTAGAGAGAAATAAGGAAAGAAAGAAAGAAGAATCACATCTACTTAGACACCTCCCCAACAATGATGCCAAAAAGTGATGAGCGCCAGTATTACAGCAAGAATCATGCAACTCATGGGGCTACCAACTTTACTTTATCGACCCGGGGTTTGTACAAACTTGGAGGTGACAGTGATGTATACACAACAGATGCAATGGTCTACTCTTGCCACTTTTCAACTGGGGCGATAAACCACTAGGGTTTTTCCAACTAGTCTTCTATTGACTAGAAGGAGTCTGACTACCAAATGGAGAAGGGAAAATTATCCTTAATGAAGGAAAAGGAGCGCTGCCTACTTTAAGGAATGAAAGACTAAAACACATTTTTCTTGCAAAAGAAACCTAGCTTGACCTTGTTTATAACATGTGATGATCTACACTAACTGAGCATGGAATCTGATCTAAGAAGTATTATGACTGCTGCATGCATGTGCTAATTTCGAAATTGCAGTAAAAGCCCTTTATTTGATGTTTTATTTTTATGAATGCCAATGCTAATATTCACTTGTTCTTTGGTAGGGAAGAAAGGTATGGAGGAAGAGGTATGGATTGGTCTCAAGGGTATGGAAGCTAAGGAGAGGCCTAATCCAAGCTTAGATGACAATTTTTCTAAATTTGGGCTTAAAAGAGGTTGCTACAGGGTTTCCTATAGTACTACTACAGGATGTCCTAGTTCCACTAGAAGATGCCCTATTTTACTACAGGGAATAGGCCGAAAGCTTAAGAGATGGGAGGAAAGGTAGAGTGAAGTGTGGGAAAGGTATCTGATGGAGAAATAAGGCATGGGGGGGTGAACACTATCCAAGGCTCAGTTAGATGCTTCAAGATGGTTAGATTTGCTCAATGAGAATGTCAATTTTTTTTACAAAACAAGAATTCAGATTTAGGGTTTAGTGGACTTTTGTAGCATGGGTGGATAGGACTTGGATGAGGCAAATGAGATGAGGTCTCCCTGCAAATTAGAAGCTCCTAAAACAACATACACTCTTGTCTTCATTTATGCACAAATTCATCTATACAAGGAAAATATTCATTGAATGAAGGAAAATAGAGTTATTATGAGCTAATGGCTAAGTGCATGAATGGAAGTGCTTGAAACCATAGCAAAAATTAAGATATCAAAATGACAATTTCAAATAATCCTAAGAAACTCAAATACAATGACCTACTCATTAAGAAACCCTAGATCATGCAGTAAAGCAATAAATCTGTTTTTGGGCTATGTGAATGGAACCCTCAATTCATGATCCCATCAGGGAGATGAGGTGAAAGCCACTATCACACACTTTTATGGAGTGTCTTTTGTCACTATGATACCATTTATCTAACTATCCACAAATGGAAGAAAACCAATTAATCACCCAAATACTTGCAGATTAACAAAACCAAAATTACTTCAACAACTCAATATAAATGTAATCTAAGCATATATGTACAAAGAGAGGAACCTTTGCTACTAGGGTTGGGCCCTAACCCATGAGCTTCAGCCCTCTAAGTCAACTCAATGTTGGATCAAGGGAATGCTTCTCATTTTCATTAAAATACCAAAAATACATAAGAGTCATCAATCACAATGTCTTAGCTCGAAAATGCCTCTTGGCTACAACAAAAAAAGTAGAATCCTAATGAGGCTCTAGGATTTCTTATTTATACAACTGAAGCTACCAATAGCTTCCTTAAATTTAGGGAGGCTTGGCTCCCAACTCTAGATCAACTGGTCTTCAACTATCTCTGGCTTGGCTGCCAATGACCTTAATGACTCGGCTGCTTGTAACTCCTAGCTGATCAAATCTGGTGGAGGAATCTTCGAGTGAGTGAGGAGTTAATGAGGGAGATCCAATCTCCTAAAATCCCTCTTGCTTGTATACTTCAAGTTCCTACACTTTAATTAGCCAAAATTTGCTCCAAAACCCGCAATTAATGTACATTAGACCACAAGACATGACATCTCATCTTTACCCTTCTCATTAAGAAAAATATAACAAAACATGTAAAGAAATGTGAGAAATTTTGATTTTAATAGACTGGAGAGTGGCATTAAGGTCCATATAATTTACCTAATGATGAGCCTCATCATCGAGCTTGGCCGAAATAAACATGATGGTTTTTTTTGAGATTCTAGTTAATATTATAACTATATCTTCCTTCTAATGAATATAACCATTTTTCTAATATTATCTTCTAGATCTCAATTGGAAAGGATTTGATGATTTGAGTGAGACATTTCCAACAATATATGTAATGACATGAGGAGCATAATTTAATAACAATTTTTTCTTTGGATGAAGATCTTTCACCAATCTCAAACTTTCTCAACTCAAGAGGGTTATTAGAGTTTGCTCCTTCTTTGATGAGCAAGTTTGCTAAATAATTCTCTTTTCCAGCCTTGTAGACAATGTCAAAATCAAAGCCTTCCAACCATAATGGCCATATGAGAATTCTGGAGTTGCCTTGTTCAAGTAATATTTTATTACTCAACATCCCTTTCATGTGTTTTAGATCAGTCTTAAGAGTGAAATGAACACTTTTAAGGAAGAGTCTAAAACGTTTTATGCCCTTTTTGACTGCAAGAATTTCTTTATGTGAGGAAGGGTATTTGAGCTGAGGATCTGAAAATGTACTTGATGCATAAGCCAAACTTCCTCTTTTCTAGGATGTTTTTGTAGAAGTATTGCAGCCCAACATGTGTTAGAAGCATCTGTCTCAAGAATAAATGGAAGATCTAGTTGGGGTAGAGATAACGACTGCAACTGCTGTATTTTTTGCCTAATTGTTTGGATAGTTGTAGTCATTGGAGAGGTCCATGAAGCTCTTGATTTGAGACGTTGTTGTAGAACTCTGGTGTCATGAGCTTGTTCAACATAAAATTGTTGGATGTAATTTAGTGCACCTAAGAATATTTGCATTGTCCGAATATCTGGTAGTTGGTCAGGAAAATTTAAGAGAGCAAGCAATATGTGAGGATGGAATTCAATCTTACCTTGTGTAATTATTAGACCAAGATAATCAATCTTTGTTTGTCTGATAATGAACTTATCAGGAGAGATGGACAAAACTAAACCATGCTTATATATAAACTAGTAGAATGTTTCTAAATGTTGTATGTCTTGCTAGATATCTCTACTAAAAATCAACAAATCATCTATGTACACAATGACAAATGGAAAATCTCGAAAAATTTCTTCCATCCTTTTCTAGAATTCAGATGGGGAATTCTTCAATCCAAAAGACATCACTATGCACTGGTATTGTCCTCCTAGTACCACAAAGGTTGTTTTAAACCTGTCTTCTAGAGCAATGCCAGTCTGCCAAAATCCACTTTTAAGATCAAAGTTACTGAAGATATTAGCTTTAGAAATCTTAGAGAGAAGGGTCTCCTTGTTTGGCAAGGGCTATCTAATTGGGAGTAATGCATCATTTAGAACTTTATAATTGATTACCAACCTCTTCTTACCCCTTTTTTTCTCTAAATGCTTATTCACATAGAATGCAGGACATGCCCAAGGGCTTTTTCAGGGCTGAATGAGCTTTCTATCAAGCAACTCTTTTATTTCATTCCTGCAAAGTTCATGTTCAGAGGAACTCATGTGATTAGCGAATGCTTTCTGCGCTTGATGGGTCTGAGCATCCTTAAAGAAAAATTTACAAAATATTTTTCCCTAAACCAGAAGGCGTCAGGATGTTCTGAAGTGTAGTCCTTCTCGAGTTTGGAGACAATATATTTTAACAATTCTTGGCCATGTAGGTTAGCATGCTTTATTATCTTTTGAATTTTTTCCAAGTCCTCAACAGATTCTTCAATAGTCTCTGGAGTATCTGGCATAATTCAGATTGCATATTTGCTTTTAACTAGGACAATTATCTTGGCTTGCTCCATAGTGAATGTAATTACATCTTTGTCAACTAGGATATGCATATGTTTCTTCACAAAATCCTATCCCAATAGCATATCACAACTAATATCATAGTTATATAGGGTGACATATATAATAGTAGATGAAAGCAATATAGGAAAATAGGGGGAAAAATAAGAAACCTTCACGAGTTGTTTATTAATAGCTTTAAAATGCAACTGTGTGGGCTGCCAAAAACAGGATGGAATGGATTTATACTTGAAACAACTACACATAGATCTTGTATCTATCTGTGCATCCAATTCATAATGCCTATAGCGATCAATTTTGATTCCAATGGGGATGACCATCCGATCTCCTATAGAACTGATATCAAGAACGCGTTTAGGAGGTGTTTTTTTTGTCTTAACTGCTGGTATATCTGCACGAGCCAGGACCAAAGCTGTAAAATTTGAATTCATTTCATCAAGTTTTTGAATTTGTTGTTGAATTTGATTTGCTAACTCTACCATCTTTTATTGTTTATTTTTTATATCTTCTTTTGTCTTCCGAATTTCATCTAAAATCATTTCTTCTTGAGAACATGAGGAAGGAAGTGGTTATAAGATAGAAGCATAAGAGGGTTTATACTAGTCCTCAGGATCTAATTCGGCTTCATCATTCTGCAACACTAAAAACTCTTTTAATTTTTTTTATCCTCTCGTGGAGTCTTTGTCAGCGAATTACCAATCCTGGAGCAAGAGCATATTTTTGTTTTTAGAGAGACTAAAGCATTTCTTTTCAACTTTGTACATAAAACATAAGACAATCTGAAATGTATGTACAATCATCACTTCTAGAAGAACATGCTATAGACATTTTCTGAAAATTATTTTCTATATCGGAACCAGAGTCACTATATACATAAAAGTATTTATAGTCAGAATCTGATTGTGAAACCAGATCCTAATCAGCCGGATTATATGTCGTGGTGAATAACTCACATATTTTGTTTTGAACTCGTTTCTTTTTATTAGGACACTTGTTGGCCCAATGTACACTTTTATCGCAGATAAAGCACGTGGATCCCTTTGCTAGTTTTTCTCTTTTTTTTGAAGACATAACTGGATCTAGGAGACCTTTTAAACTTCTGAGGATATTTCTTAAAATATTCTTTCTTTTGTCTAGACCCTTTCTAAGAGCAATAACTCTTATGGTTCTGGTTTTTTTGAGAACCCTTCTTGGAGGAGTTCTTATAGCATCTAAACCTATAAGTCTCTGTAAAGGAGTCATAAATATTGGGTTTAAAATGCAACTACTTTTTCACATTCTTCTTTGCTTTATATGCAACACATTCATTTATGAGAATAGTGAGTATATGTTGATGTAATGCAGCCAACGGAAGTGTTTCCATAGAAATTCCTTGAACAGAGAGAGGCCCATGAACTAACTCAGGAATTTTCCCTGGAATAGAAGCAAGATAATGTCTTAGGTAGGCTACATTCTGGTAATTAGGGACCTTGTAGAAGAGATTTTGCATGGTGCAATAGTAATCTAAAAGAAAGTCAAGACTGCATAAACTTTGGTTCATCAATAGTTGAGCGTAGGGGTCTGCATCAATTGGTATGATCCCGAGAAATTCATGAGAGAGGGCTTTAGGGATAGCTTGTAGAAGGTCATCATGGTCAAGGATTTCTAATTGTTATGCTCTGGTAAGCTTATCACACCATAATCTAGCATTACCATTTAGTACCCAAGTGATTTGGATGACTACATCCTTCCAAGAGGCTTTAGAATCTTCTTTCTTTTGGAATCCCCATGCATTTATCTTTTGCAACAAAATCAATGTCCGATCTCTGTTTAGACAATCAAAATTAATAAACAATGAATTACCCTAACTATTGAAATCAGAGGATTTTTCTTCCTTAGCATCAATATCATTCATCTGTTTAGTCCATTTGGAGAAAGGACTACTATGTGGCTGAGATCCTAGGTCTAACCCAGAAGTCTTTGGAGTTTTATTGGAGAAATTAAAAGTTCTAGTACACTTGTGCTTATTAGAAGATTCTCCAACTTCTTCTGAACCTGTCATTTTGATTTCTTAAATAGAAAATTCTTGTAATCTATGTTTGACAACATTTAACTTTTCACAAACCAATTTTCTTCCCTGATTAAGTTTATCCAAAATATCTTAATCAGAGATATGATCTTGATCAATCATCCTCAGAACAAGACTTGAGGAGATTTTGGTGGCTCTCTGATAGCTAAACTTTGTTCCTTCTTGTTCAATATCTTCATAATGAGGCAAGGATGATGGCATATATTCAAACCCTAGATTGTACAGCCATAACTGATTACATCAAAAAAACAAAACTAGCTTGAGTCTTTTTAGCTGCTTCCATCCAATACAACCAAAAAAATATTTTCTTTCCCCTACGAGGCTTGTGGACTATTATATTACATAGGCATTTCCCGTAAACCCGGTAAAACTGACCTAATATATAAACATAAATGCAATACATAAAAAAACATTAACCAAGAGTTGGAGGCCTGACTTCCCCACAGTTTCCTTTGTTCCCACTGCTTGTTCCCACTCCATCACCAACTCTCGAATTTCCTTACAACTGATCAATGGCCGAATCAGGAAGCCATTAATGATTTCCTTTATCTCAACGAACAAACTATAATATTGATTAGGTCTGAATTGGAGGAAAGAAGATTTGTTTCCATCTTGACAATCTTTCGCTCTAGGGATGCCTCTACACTCTCAAACTTAGCATTGATACGGTATGCATTTGATGCCCAATATTTTTCCAACAACTCCACCCTACACGTGAGGAGGTCAAGCTTGCCCATCAACAATTTAAACATGAATTCAACGACCTTTTTCCACCAAACCGCGCCAGTGTCGATAAGTTGCCATCCTTGCAAAGCCATCCTTAGTTCACTCAGAAAGACACAATTACTCAGCCTATACTCTGCGTTTGAGCCAATAGATGCTACATATGAAGGGGGAGTTTCCTTATATAATATTTCATCCTGGTCTTCATAGTTGCCTTCGGCTCTTGCCATTAAAGCATACAGGTTCTCGATCTTCATTCCCATTAAGTAAACGTCCTACCCATGAGACCTATTGAACCAACCGTGCAACCAATTTGCTATGACACAAGGTGAAATCTTGCTCCATCTCTTCGCCATTAAAGCTCCTATGTAAATTACAGTCCTCCCAAATAGAAGTAATAACCATCTGTCCAAAGAGCTCCTATGCTAAGATATGTATCTCGTCAGGAATCACAACACCTTGCCTTGGGATATGTATGCTAAGATATGTATCCTCCAAGTAGTAATGCCTCTCGATCCATCACCCACCTGTCCTACATGCATTCCATTACTTCACTCATCATGTATCTGACAACACCATCATTGATGGCTATGCGCTCAACCCATACAAACATTTTGCTATGGTATGGGAGATTGACCCTTATTCCAACCATTTATTTCACATGTTCTCGCTCCTAGCAGCGCCCCACGATTTTCCATCTTGTCGATTTCCCAATTGAGTTGGTGGAGGACGTCGAATAACAAGAGCTCATCAAACTTATGCATATAGTAATTGATCATTTTGACTATGGAGGAGCTTGAGAGACTGAATTTTTTGTTGTGGATTGAAAACCTTCGAATGACCAATAGAGAGTCCCCAACTACCCTTATTTTCTTGATTCCGCCATTTAGAGCAAGATCTAGGCCCTTCTAGAGCGCAGTGAGCCCATCCTTATTGTTAATTGCTACTCCTAATCCCCATGCAAATTTTATTTTCGAATGTTTGCCGAGGCAAATAATCATCCATTCTCCTACTGCCCCTTAGGTTATATTTTAAGCAAAAGTTTATTTTTTCTTTTCAATTAATTAAAAGTTAAAAATAAAAATTTAATTAAAAAATATAAAAACTTTATTTTTTGTATTTTGTTTCATTATTAATATTTGAGAAATTTTGCCTATGAGAGTGCCTGCAATTGGTGATTTACTCAAAAAATTTATTAACAGCTCAATGTG
The DNA here is from genome assembly GCA_000404065.3 of Pinus taeda. Taxonomy (NCBI): domain Eukaryota; kingdom Viridiplantae; phylum Streptophyta; class Pinopsida; order Pinales; family Pinaceae; genus Pinus; species Pinus taeda. Next base: position 206,775 of record APFE031215453.1, read on the forward strand.
TATATACATTAAATCTTTGATTTTAATAAAATTATTTTATATAAACGTATAAGATTCACTATTCACATCTCATAATGTCAATCAACAAAAAATCAATTAATAAGTAAATCTTTATTTAATCTATAAAACAAACAAGGTTATTAAAATTATAAAACCATGAAATTTCAATATTCACATGTCCTATAAAATCCAAAACCAAAAATAATAATATAATTTTCTTTATTTCAAAAAACAAGAAAACAATTTGCATGAAATTTGTTATATTTTAGGTTAATCCAGAAATAATAACAATAACAATAATTTTCTTTATTTCAAAAAAGAAGAAAACAATTTACATGGAATTTGTTATATGTTAGGTTGATAATTATAGATTAAATTTTTCCATAATTCTATTAAAAACTTAATAACACGATGGTTCTTGAACAACCAATTTTAAAAAGCTTAATGACAGGATGGTTCTTGAACAACCAATTTTAAAGCGACGCATCTTAAAACATCACTGTGACATTTAATGCAATGTCAGTATCATAGAAATAATGGCCAGCCTTTAATTGTCAAAACATCACTGTGACACTTAATGCAATGTCAGTATCATAGAAATAGTGGCCAGCATTTAATTGTCAATACCGTCTGTGACAGCTATTAAAATTCCGAAAGGCCTTACAGTTGTGTGAGCTTTGCAGGTGCCGTGAAGTTCCTGCATATGTGAACTTTGTAAATCTGAATGTTTTAAGAGTTTTTCACGGGTTACATTAATTTATAGATTTAAAAACCCATTTTAATAATAAAAAAATAAAAATTTAATAAAAAATAGTTCCGTTTGATTTATGAGGCTGGTGTGCATGGCCAACCCACGCCGTGCAACACACATGCAAACCATTATTGCCACCTTCCAATTTCATGGCAAACTACTCTTCGCTTGAGTGTTATGGGATGAGAGGCCTTGCTCTCTAGTTTTTCTGCTATTTTTGTGATATACCTTTGTTATAGGTGGGACAATTTCTTTGGGCAGTGGGTAGTGAGGGGCTCAATCCAATTGCAAACAGTTAGGTTTGTGTGGCAAACTATGGGTTTCTTCTCTGATGTAGGAGATGGCATCTTTCCATGGCCATGGCTCAACATGCATCGAAATTTTGGGAGGCTTAGCTTTTGGGTTTGCAATTTGAGCAAGAATGAGGGGAAAAGACAGAGGAATGTGGTGGAGGTACCTCTTAGGACGTTGATGGCAGCTTCAATGATAACGATTGTAGGAGCAGGAGATCACAATCTTCAAGCAACTCTCATGACGACAAAGGTTTAAGCCTAGTGGGCTGATCAACATTAGGTAACCCTTTCTATGTCCAATTCCTTTGGTTTTGACGACTTCTTCATCAGTTTTTCTTCTCTTTGGTCGGTGTTGATATGTAGTGCTCAAAGCATAATGTGGGTGAGTAGTGGTTTTGATGTTGTTGCTTCCTGGTAGTTGTTGGGCCCTGCTTGAGTATTTTGTTTAGTCCCCCCACATACATTTTATTTCATTAGAAGTTGTCATAAACCTCCCTGGCAATTCATGCCTCCATGGGTTTCACTTTTATTTAGTTTTCTCATCTTCTATCCTTTTGGTTTTTGGGTGTTTTGGGCGAGAATTCTATCCCGACCCCAAGAAATCCAGGGCAACATGCCCTGACAACGAATGCACTACTACTGAAGGTTTGGTGGAAGACGTCCTCAGGGCCAACCACAAGTCCAAGCCAAAGCTCAAGATGCTGCAACCATTTTTCACTTTGCCACTCCTCCAAAAATTCAAGAGGAAATCTGCCAACTTAAAACCTTGACTAGTAGTGACTTACAAGCCCATTTTGACTTTGAAAATTCAAGCTAAGGTAGTCAACTAGGTTCCAGACCCTAGACACACTAGGGGAATATGGAGCCAATAATTGAACTCCATTACCCTACACTGACAGCTGAAGACACTCTTAGGAAGGGTCCTGAAGGATAAACATGAAGATCACAATGATATAATCTCTTCTTTGAATGAAATCAAATGTCTGCAATGTCATCAACACTCCTATCTTGCTGGTTTGAATGTTCTGCTTGTCACTTAAAATGCCATCTCCAATGTGATCTGAAATCTCGAGCACTCGTTGGAATCCGTGTTCAAGATTCAATCCTAGTTATTTCATGTGACTCTTAATGTTATGTTTAGCCACTTGGCGATTGCTTTTTACTTTTCGCAGTTCAATCTATGTTAATTGTCATGAACTTCATAGTAATCATTGTTATCATTTGAATTATGTGAACTCTTCTCCATGGTCAACAATTCTTGTTTCCCTTGGGGTCATAGCATGAAAAATGTTATCTTTTATTGTATGATTTTTTTTTTTTTTTTTTTTTTTTTTTTTTTTACAATACAATTTAAATTCCACAATTTAATTTAAAAATTATACTATTGAACTATTTATGAAAAAGCAAAAAAAAAACCAATTATTTTTTCTTCAAACTTTTTCTATTTTAAAAAAATCTTAATCTTAATTTAAATTATATAATCTATATATTTTTAAAATACCTGGAAGGAAAAAAAAAACATTAAATTTATTGTTTTATTCAAAAATACATTTAATAACAAAAAAATTACCATATTTTAATTAAAAAAAAAAACAAAAATACAAATCCTTCTTGAAAAACAAGTTTTATAGTTAGTATAGATTTAATTTTAAACATAAGATTTAGCACGAGGTCAAGAAGGATTTAATTTTTTTCAGGTGTAATTTTTATTTATGAGTAAATATTATTTAAATATTTTGTATAGGTTTTTTTATAAATTTTTTTATTAATGACATGAGGCAAAAAATTTCCAATTTTATTGGATGACCGGCACTTTTACTAAGCTTAATAGAATGAAACCTCTCTACTCAATACCAATTTATCCTTTTAATTTTATTTGTTAAATAGATAAGAGCAAAATCATTTTCATCTTTTTCTTGTTTCTCTAAATATCCTATAAAATAATCTTATTTCTATTTATGAAAAATATTTAAAATCTAAATTAAATTTAAATCAATTATTATAAATATTTATTTTATAATTTATCAAAAATAGTTTTTCTGTAAATTTTTATTCATGGCTACTATGAGAAAGACATAACCAACTTGAATAAAAATCAAAATTAAATTAGCTTCAATGCAACTTTATAATATTTTGTTATTCTCATTCTCATACACTTTTCCAATTTTCTTCTACAGAATCAATGCTGTTCATGGCTGCTATAAGCGAGAGATACCCAACTCTAAGAGAGAATATATCTAACTTTAACGCAACTTTGTATAGAGTTTTTCAATTTTGTTCGCAAACCTAGAAGCTTGCACCATGTCATAATAATTTTCCTTGCCATAATGTAACCATTTCAAGATTTTGAAGGTAGCTAAGGCTTAAATGAAGGAAAAATGAAATTGGGTATGGTTTCAAATTTAAAAATTAAAATCTACATGTTGTATTTATTTTGTTGAGAACTATGTTTTTATATTATTATTATTATAAATAAAATTTGAAAATTTTATATATAATAGATGAGCCACTCAATCATAATTATCAAGTCACTTATATAATTTAATAGTAATCATCGAAATTGAAAAATAGATAAACTTATACATTATATATCAGTCATCCAACAATGATAATAATAAATCAGCTACTCAAGCAATTCAGTAGTAACCATCAAAATTGAAGTCATTACTTATTCTCGAAAAAAGGCAATGTTATTGGTAATATATAGGAAATTTCATTGTTAAAAATCTTACAAATCAACTAATATTCATTTCCAATAAATTATTCCATTACTATAATGCTCAATGCAAATTATAAAGGAAAGATAAACTTATACATTATAGATCAGTCATCCAACAATGATAATAATAAATCAGCTACTCAAGCAATTCAGTAGTAATCATCAAAATTGATGTCATTATTTATTCTCGAAAAAGGGCAATGTTATTGGTAATATATAGGAAACTTCATTGTTAAAAATCTTGCAAATCAACTAATATTCATTTCCAATAAATTATTCCATTACTATAAAGCTCAACGCAAATTATAAGGGAAATAGAAGACCTATTTTTGCATTATAGCTAGAGCTCAATGTAATTATACATAAAGTAAAAAAAATGTTTAAATCATTGATTCAATAACATGGTGAATGCATTCAATTATCTTTTTAAAAACATACAATGTAATAACTACAATGATTTATCCCTTACTTTAAGGTGTTCATGGATTTCTACTGTTGAGGAGCTATGGGTGAGTGTACTATATTCAAAATAATAATGTTACAAATATTAATACAACAAACATAGTCTTAAAATAGAAAAACTATCTTGAACCCAATTTTTCATTTGAGAAAACATCTCAACAAAACTCCTAAACAATAGGAACAAACTCATTCTCTAGTAAAGCCTAGAATTGTACCAATAATGATCACACATACATATAGACAAGTAGTAGTTACATATTCTAACACTCCCCTTTAACAACTACTTATCTTAATCTTCATCTGTTGAGGCCTTCATCTATATCTTCTTTATAGCGCACAACACACTACAAATCTTCTTGTTCAACAAGATCTACCTTGGTCTAACCTGGCACTTACACCTTGTATCTTGATCATGCAAAAGTCATCAAAACATCAACATCCATATAAAGGGAAAATCATCCACTCGAATGCATGTGTACCTAACTGTTGCAACTAGTGGTCTAGTAGGAAGTCCTTCACGTACATTGTTCATCCAAATTCTTGATGAACTCCCCCTAAATATAAAATTTCACCTCATGGAGTCTATATGGTCCACTCAAGTGTATCCATCCAATGCATGACAAACTCTTTTAGAGAGTTAAAAAACTCTCTAACGGAGACTAGTAAGCTAAACTAGACAAGAAATATCAAGTCACTAGGGAACACATGACAAAGGGGCATGCATGCATTTTCAAGTCTTATAGTGATATGCCTTTTTCATGTTTCACAAATACAAGTACAATACATTCCAACTTATAAGGATGCCATGTACATCAAGCATTTCAAGGACCACTACACATGACACGTAGACTTGTTATGACTACAATGTGTGGCTCGTGGTCATGAATCTACTTATTTCGTGCAACTTTACTTGCATATGTCCATCTCAGCTACTACTTCAACATATGTTGCTAAACAAATTCCCACAAGCGTTGTCTCTGTTCCTCACCTCTCTTCTCTCACAACTGCAAAAAATGACAAGAATATCAATCTCACTGCTATGTCGAAGAACTTTCTGTCTTTCCTGTAGCACACTCTCACATATTGGGCATCTTTGTCTCCATTTTTAGCGTCTTGATTAATGATTTTCTTGGGCCTCTTAACTTCTTGTGTCATTTGTTAGAGTAGCTAACTTCAACAAAATAACTATATCTATATTGAATTAGCTAAGCTCAATAAAAGCCCATTATATTCATCTAAGATTTGAAAAACATAAAAATCATAAAATAAGTTCTCACATCTTTCCCACATATTATCATAGCTACTGATAAGTTCGTCATTACCTATCAAGCTATCTCATCAATACAAACCAAGATGACTCCTCAAAACATGGATATATTTGATTCAAACAAACAAATTCAACCTTTGATTCACTAGATGTGGATGAAATGATAAGATCTATATCTAGAATGCGTAGAATGCCATAAAAAATGTTACTAAACTCATAATCAATAATGCCTTTATATTCTCATGTTCTTTATTTCCATTGTTCTCTTCCTTATGTTCAATGGAGTAAATTATCCTCCATGAAGCCCTAAATAAGCCACTAACACCATATTTCTTCCTTAAGAAAACTTCATAGAATTATCTCAATCAAATTTGATAAGAGAATTCTTATTAAGAATGCCATCCACATATTGGAAGAACTATTATGAAACTCAAGGCCACCACATTTCCAAGTGCAATCAATTTCACTTACATGTTCACCACATCTTCCTTCACAACTGGGTTCCCTGCTTTCAAGTTCAGAACATATTTGTTGGCCTCTCCTTCATTGTTCTCATTTAATGGGGAAGATGAGGCCTCTCAGTAGTAGAATTTCCTTTCTATCAAACTTTAAAGAAATCATGTCAAGATAGTTTTCTCTATCACTGGGCATCTATTTAGAAAATCAATCAAGAATACATGACACAGAAAACCAAATCTTGCATGTGATCTTTCCCAAAATCATAGAAACTTCCTTTTCTAGAGTTGATGTCTTATCAAACAAAATATTGGATCCAAAGTCATGGGCATACTATCTACCCCTCACAGTGGGCGCAATGCTAACCAATGTTGGAATTAGCGACCAAGATTTTCACTATGGACCCCAAATCAACAATGTCTATCAGATGGAAATCGTCACACGAAAAGGAAATGTGTGGTGACTACCCAAAAGATTAGAATATTAAGCAATTGCTTGCAATTGTTGATGGATTAGGATAATTCAACATCATCATCATGGATCGGATTGTTCTCCTGCCCGCGCCACAGAGGATGAGATGGATGTGATCCTATACTCACTTCAAAGAATTCACCAAAGATCAGGAATATCTAATATCTCATCCTATTATAAATGACATCACATTCTATTGCCTTGAAGGATTTACAATTTTGTATAGTAGTGGTTGACAAAAACTATTTATCTTGGACAATAACAATTTTCCTTAGAAAAGCTCATTCTTCTCCACTTCCTCAATTTGCAGGGGTGTTTCCATCGTTGCAACAATCGACATCACTGCAGGGATTCAAAACTGTGGAATTAGAGTGGAAGTGGGAATATCTATTCATTGTAAACACAAATGAATTATAACAGGAACTCCGGGACAACAAATCACTTCACTTTCTTCAGATTTTCTTCTGTCACTTGCTACTTTCTCATGTGCTTTGCTCCTCTTTGTACAACCTACCTGGTGAACTCTTGAAAGAACTCCTCCATGAATCGGATATGGTGAGTCCATAAAGTAGACCACAAATCTATGGCTCTTATGAGATGTCCTATTCAAGCAAGGGGCTCAAGCGTGTGGGATTCTTGTAATACCCCTTCTGTTTATGATGTATATGTGTACCTTTATATTAGGCTAGTGGAATCGAGTCATTTTTGTGAGCATGTGTGTTTATGTATTTATATTTTTGCATATTTTAGGCGCCAGTATGCCTAGGCTTATATGCCTGTTTTGATTATATGACTGAAGGACCAAGATTGTAATATGATATAACTAATGTACATATTTATAATGAATTAATATAGAAAAATTTGGCTATGGAGCTCACTCCAAGGTAAGAATATTGGGGGTATGCAACTCCACGGTGATGGTATGCAACTCGAGGGTGACAAGGGACAACGGTGTGGATGATGGATGGATGATTAAAGCACCTAGGGCCCATGAGGCTTCAGAGTGCCACATCACTGAGAGAGGTCATATAGTTAATGGCAATATATACATAGGTTTGCATGCAAACCTCCTTATTATGATTATGATTATGATTATCATTATTATTAGGAGGATGATTAGGAGACAAGGATGATTAGGAGGGGATGATAATTAGAACTTGGTTCTAAGTAACTGACTGGAGAGCCCTAAGCTTGGGCTCTGAACCAACTGGACGTTGTGTCAATTTATGACCTGGAGGGTGCCTAGAGCCTGGAGCGACATCGATGTGGGTTAGCGCCGTGGGAGTTAACCTCGAGGGTGCCTAGAGCCCTGGACAACATTGTTCGGTTGGTACCTTGGCCATGGATGTATGATTATTTTTATAGTTGCCCATAGAATTGTAGCCTTGGCTCGAGAGGTGACTTGTGAAGCACGTGGTCTGACATAACAAAAATTGGGAGGCCCATAGCGAATCGATCTATTTTTACCAGATAAGTGTTCAATTTATGTGTTGTTCCATTTATATGATTTATTGTTAAACCCCTAGCTTCGGGGTTCATGTACAAATGTTTATCATGCTTATAATTCCTCTGTGCAATTCAATTATGTGCCTTGTTTACTGTACATACTATTTACTTGTTTACTTGTGCGTGTTGATGCTTTGCCGTAATCCCAATTGAAGTTTTGTGTTAATAATCTTCAATGTTTTCAACTAATGTATAATTCCACTTTGACATGTTATAAATTTGTTTCATATGTGTTGACATTGGCATTATAAGCATTCTGCTCCTACATTCTAAAAAAAAAATCCAATATTTCCAGAAGTAGAAATGGTTATGTTACGGTTAAGGTTTTTGCTTCCAAAGAGGAATTGAATATTTTTAAGAAATGATTGTGGTAATGTTGCCCAATAAAAGGTTAGGGGCATTACAATTCTCTACTCGATTCTCTCCAATAACTTCTTAATAACTTCCAATAATACTACATTCCTTGGCTTTCATTAATTATGTGGTAGCTCTCTCTATCTTAGCTTTCTTTGATGTCACATCAGATTCCTAGTTGCATGCCACATTAGCATCCATGCATATATCCTTGGGCTACCAACCACTTCACCCTGTGGTAGATGACCAATACAAATTTTCCAGCTCTTTTGCATGAGGTTATTTTCCAATTCACCTCCTACACCACTAGGATCTTCTTCTCCTAAGGGGCTCCCTATAGGCATTCTCGTGTACCCACCAGCAACTCCCCTAACACTGGTGTAGGATCTTCTTCTCCTAAGGGCTCCCTATAGGCATTCTTGTGTACTCACCACCAACTCCCCTAACACTAATAATTCCCTCAACAACTTCGAGTTTTCCACAGACATGGAGCTTGAAAACAATAGTCATGAGGCCAAACACACCAAGTAAATGGCATCCACATGTTTCTCCTACGTCAAAGACTCCTCATGGCTGTGGCCTCCAAATGTCAACCAGGTGGATGTGATAATATGATGACCTTGTTCTCTAATGTCGGAACGGTTCTTCAAAATTATCTAAGCTTTCGAAATCATCTAAGCTTCTACGCAGACCATTAAATTGATCTATTCTTATTTGTATATATAAGATGTTTCACTCTTAAAAATCTTAAAAATCAACTAATATTCACTTCCAATAAATTATTGCATTGTTGTGAAAGCTTAATGCAAATTATCTTTATTTGAATTCTAATTTTTTTTTTTTATATGAAAAAATGTCTTTGGAATCGTTCTCAACTTTTAGATATACATAATTTTAACTAAGATTGGACCACATGATTTGTGAGGACCAATCTCTCTATCTAACCATAGAACACATTCTTGAAACTAGTAAATATATTCAGTTATCTTTTTAAAAACATACAATACTATGGCTGCAATAATTTATCCCTTGCTTTCGGGTGTTCATTGAATGTTACTACTACTCCTCAAGAAACCGAAACTTTTCTCTAAAATTTTGATGTTTAAAGTCGATTTATAATAATCCCACCCATATTCTAATATCCAACCTACAATTCTCTAAAACTCTCAATAGATTGCACAAGTAATGAATAAAGCAAACAGAAAAAAAGCTTAAAACTCTCAATAGATTGCACAAGTAATGCATAAAGGGTAACAAAAAAACACTTATATGAGGGATTATATTGTTCTCTGTTTGGTTTCCAATTTTGTGTGCTTCGAGTGAAGTGTCTTGCATGCACGATACCCGACCCATTTAAGAGCTTTCACAACAAATAACATCAAAGTGAACTCACTTTCATTAAAAATAAATAAAAATTAAACTTATGATATATTACCGAGAGCATTTGTCATTGAAACCAGAGCAACTAATGGTCACAGGACTTGAAAACTTTGCAGGTTTAATTTTTTAATTTTTAATTTTTATTTTTCCGGAAATTTTTTAATTGTAGAATATTTTTAATATTTTATTCAAGTGTTGTTAATAATAAATCAGTGATAAAATAGTGAGGACAAAATACACTTCAAATAAATAGAATAAATAATAAATTTTCAATAGAATATTTCAAAATTATATATATATATAAATCATATAGATATATAAAATTTTCAACATATTTACTAATTTATATTTGAATAATGTTTACATTATATATATGTAGGATTGGTTTGTTGAGTGGATTGTTTTGTTGAGATATTTTTTCAGTAATAATTTCTCACTTTAAAAATTGTTGGATCTCATAAAATACTATTTACGTGGCATGTATGTGGGGTTTGTGATTGAATAATACGAATTGTTTTTTAGCAATATGTGCACAACGTTTGTCCATCTTTGTCCATCTTTGTCCATCAAATTTCTAATTTGGTATCAAAGCCCATATGGACATGACTCTCTCAAGGGAGAGCCCAAGGAAATGTAGAGTTAGGTAGTTAGTTGACCCTGTGTAAATAAAATATATTAGTATAGCATATAAAAGCTTTTTTGTGACTTTTATTGTGATCGACTTGCAGACAACAAATATTTTTTTGTTGGAAAGGCATAGGAGGAAATGCACAAAATTTAACACACACACAATAACACGAGTTCCGGCTCTTCAATTGATCACACAAACTTGATTCAACTTAACTTAGTTAACTCACGCTCTAAATTTGGACTGCACTTAACTTGGGTTATCTCTTCATGCATCACTTGACTTGGATCTTGCTAGATCTTCATGCGAGAGTAATTACTATTTCCAACACTCTCCCTTAATTATGACCGTGTGATTCAAGATAACTCAAACATGACTCAACTATGTTTGGTAGGCTTACAATAGAAATTGACTGAATCATCACTCAAATATATCTGCTCATCTAAGTCTCAGCTAGGCTTACAATGACTCAAAATTTTTACTATTTTACATTTTTTTTTTCTCTTCTTCCAAATTTTGTATCATCGAAATTGCTTCATTCTCAGTTGCACGTTCTTATTGCAGGCTCCATATTTCTTTATTTGTTTCTTCTGCAATGTTTCTTTTGCTTGTCTTGAATTTGATCTGAGTCGGCCTTCTACAACATCCTTTACATGGATTCTTTCACTCATGGAATGATGCCAAAACTCTTCATCTTCAAGTTGTGTTCTTCGTGCTGCTTCTTGTGCTTCATATGCCCAACTTTCTTTCTGCCATATTTCTTGATAGCAAACTCTTATATCTTCTTGAATTTATTGATGAAAAATAGTTTTAATGCATTCTTCCTTGTTTTCAGAAACTTCCATATCCTTCTCTTCACTTTCATCATCATGTACTGCTGCTTTTTTCCTATAATCCACACACTCAAGATCATTATTCACCATTTCATTCAATTATTTTATTCTAGTTTTTGCTTAAGCCTCTCATCAATTTGTTCAATTGGATTTTGAATCCATTCTTTAATGAGCTTCAAACATGCATCAAACTTATTAGCAACTTTGTTTTCAAATTCTGCTCCCATGATATACTGAACACCTATATATTAAAAAACAATGTTAAAAACAACTTTGTTATGTTCTTTAGTGAGAGCTTCTTGCTCTACCTCTTCCTTCTCTGCCTTCTTTTGTTTTGTCATTACATCATAATTTTCATTTTCTGCCCTTTTACCAACCTCTACTGCTGCAAACATGTTGTCTTCCACTTGGCTTCCAATCACAAGTCAATTTCTCTCACCAAATAACAACATACCAATATGTTCTTTCTGTTGTATCATGTGCAACAACTCATCGCTAGTTAATTATTCTTCATTAAATTTAACATCAACAATTCCAGTTGTTGGATCCACCAAACCACTTGTTGCTCTATTGGTAGCTTTATCTATGCCAAAATCAGTTGTTGCTTGTTCACACACTGCTTCATGAGCAGTTCCAATTGCTTCATAACTTACTTCTACAGTGGCAACTTCAACCTTCAATTTTTCGTCAAACATGGTGCTTACCATATTGCCACAATCAATCCATGTTTTAAAAAAGAAACCACACATATCATCAACATAATGTTCATTCACCCTATGGTGGTTTATCTGAGCATGCATGTCCTCATTGACAATTCCAAACCCATTAGTTGTGGCTGGATTCACCAGTTCACATCTCACTTTGCAGTCATCATCCACATGTGTTTTGACACAATGGGATTCACCATCATCTGTACCATCCACGTTACAATGGAGTCCTTGAACATTTATATTCTCTTGCTCTGATTCACACACAGAGGCTTCAACTTCTCTCTCTGAAATATTTGCTGCATCTTCTTCATCCATATGAATCTCTGCATTATGAGTTTCAATTTTATAGTCTTCACAACCATCGTCCACTTTTGAGTGGGATTCTCCAAGTTCTATTGCCTTTTCAAAGTCTTTCTCATCTACTTTCATATCTGTGGCTGACTCAACAAATTGTGGCACATCTTACTGTTGCATGTCACTCCCCCTTGCACCAAATTCTTCTTCCATGATCTTCCATGCTTCCTTGGAAGTTGTAGCTTTTGATATCTTGCACAAACACTTCTCATCCAATGCTTGTTTTATAAAATTCAATGCTAAAGCATCACATATTTCATCATATGGGTTATTAGACTCATACTCAATTAACTCTTTAGCTCGAAGAAAAATTAGCATTTTGATAACCCAAAATTCAAAATATTCATCAGTAAACATAGGAGGTGGTAGCAGATCAAAGTTACACCAATCACCCCTGGTCTATTCTTCATCGTCTGCTCGACTTCTTTGTTCCTTGGCTATAGATTGAACCTCTCTAAATATGACAACGATCTTTATCTCTTCTTGTTGATTCTTTTTCTTAATCTACTTCAGTCGCACGTTGCAACACATGATTGTTGTCTTTCCTCTCTCTTATATTTTCTTTCCTGATTGTAAGAGGTTATCTTCCATATCACCATCGAAAAAAAATATGATGTTTATATGCGCCCCCGTAAGGCACAATCTTCACCCAAAACATCATCATGCTTGACAAAACACCAAAAAAATTTGTAGACCAACAAACTTTGCAAAGTCTTAAACTTTTTTGTCAAAAAAATCTTTAAAAAATTCTTCCGCAAAAAAAAAATTCTTTATACCATGCACTCCTACTTTCTTTTTCATTAAAAAAAACTTTAAAAAATAATCCTCTTATTAACCTCTACAAACCCTTATATAAATCTTTTCAAAAACTTTTATAAACCTCCCATCTTTAAATTCCTTTTTTGCAAAACCCCTCCTATACACCACAACCAAAAAAATAAAAATAAAAAAATAAAGATGAAAAAATTTAAAACTTTCATAAACCTTTGAAATACCAGTTTATAAACCTCTTAAATACAACTTTGCCAATCCCCCGTGAGCATTGAAAAGTTTTGATATAAATTTTAATAGAACACTCCACGTGAGCCTTATAATGAATAACGCTTTGTGAGTCGACTTTTGAACAAGGAGCTCCTTTTTATAAATTTCGTACTTGCTCACAAGCTTCAACATTTCTTAATATCTCACGGGGCTTGTGCACCTTGACATGGGCAAACCTGCACTAACAAAGTGCAAATTTCGCATAGGATTTGCATAATTTTAATTCCTTAACAGTGTGACAATTTTGCAATGGGTTTTTTCACTTAATATTTTTTTTACTGGCTCTGCTAGCTCCACAGATTCTGTGATCCTTCCTCGGCTCTGATACCAACTGGCTAGAAAGACAGAGGAGGAAAGACATAAAATTTAATACACTCACAATAACACGACTTGCGATTTTTCAATTGATCACACAAACTTGATTCAATTTGACTTAATTAACTTACACTCTAAATCTAGACTGCACTTAACTCAACTTATCTCTTCATGCATCACTAGATTTGGATCTAGCCGGATCTTGCTAGATCTTCATGTGAGAGTATTACTATTTCCAACTATTCTCGACCTCCTCATTGTTTAACCAACATCAAGTGATCAAGGAAAGTCGCTTTCACATTGTTGATGTGTTGAGATTTCCTCTGTGCTTGCTTTGAGCATTGAACATTGTGTGGAGCTTTTGAATTGTTGTGTTGAACCTTGAACTTGTCGTGTTGATGGCTCTATGGAGTCTGGAACGACTATGTTGAAACTTTGAACTGTTGTGGTTGAGCGTCATGTGGAGGCATTGTTGATCTACCGTTGTTGAATAATTTCGATTCTCAAGTATTCTCCGCGCTGTAAGAGGTTTCAAAATTCATATCATGACACCAGCGAATTTTGGGTAGAAGCTAAGAGTTCTGAGTAATAGAAGTTCCATAGAGGGGAGCTGGAATTCTACGGAGCCATGAACGGATGAACAGATCTGTGTGGCGCTGTGATCTGTATAATATGGAGACCGGAGCCCGGCCACCATCAAATCTACAATCATGGTTGATCTTTCATTCTCTTTGTACTGCTCAGAGAAAGTGTGGTGGCATCATCAATTACACACAATAGGCAACATCGTTGTCGCCATCGTCACCCACATCATTATAGAAATCAATACTTTTTTGCCTGTTTTGTTCAATGCAATTTGTATGTTGACTGAAGACGTGGTAGACTCAGTGGCGTACAAGAAGTGTGGCATTTGTGAAGAAACGATAAATGTCTAAGCCACAAATCAAACATTGATGAGGAATTCCAATTATAAAAGCTTTTCCATACTAGAAAGACTATGAGAGAGAGATCATTTTTCAAGGACAATGATAAATTAATGTGAAGGAGATCTACAAAGGACGATCTTTTCAATGCTGAGAAATACAAATTGGAGGCTGAATATAGTAACAGCAGAGCAAAACTTCAGTTGTCTGGTGCTTTATGGGTTCCATGGCCATCTGCAACAGTGATCGGGAGATCTACACGTTTGGGAGGAAATATGCTCCAATGTTGACAATTTCTAGAGTCGTTGTTTGCTACATGGTTGGGTGGTTTTATTCATGTAGCTTCAATTTGTTTCAATCAGTTTATATTTCATTTTTATTTTGTGTGCAAAAATTATAGTATATGAATACCAATTATTAAATAGATTATCATAATTTAAAATAATAGTTCTCAATTTTTTTTGGTGCCGAGAGAATATATCGCTAATTTGATTGTGTGAGTGTTATATGTTGATGGGTCTTGTTGTGTGTCGGGCTTCAAGAGAATCATTTACATGTTATGTTATGAGATCCTTGTATCTAGAAAGGCTAGTTGCATAATTCACTGTTTAATATGCCTAGTAATCAGACAACTCACCTATACAACTATTAAAAGTGTAGTTCGTTGCATTTTGATAGATGGGAGTTTTTCCATAGGGCGGTCCAATATCGATATTTTCCTTCAGAAGATCGAGAAGCGTCAATTATACAAATTTAATCAAATATGACTAGAGGCGGTGATGTCTTAAATGAGTTGAATGGGAAGCTCAAAGATTGTGGTGGTGAAAAGAGCGTTGTTCGGAAGACTTTAGAGTGGGGATAAGTGCTGAGGAAGACCAACAAGATAGATGTGATATGTGAATTGTAATTTGTCATTTTTGTATTAATCTTTGTAATAATGTAAAGTAATCATTAAAGTGGGGACTTGGAATAATTCTTACATTAGTATATAGGTAGGATTGGTTTGTTAAGTGGATTGTCTTGTTGAGATATTTTCTTCACAATAATCTCACTTTACAAATTGTTGGATCTCATAAAATACTATTTATGTGGCATGTATATGGGGTTTGTGATTGAATAATACAATTTTTTTTTTAGAAATATATGCACAATGTCTATCCATCAAATTTCTATTTTTTATCCATGTGATACTATGGACCAATGCTATGGATGGCCAATATCACATGCCTAAAACAATGACTCATCTGACTCTTTTCTTAGAATTTCACAAATTTGTTGTAGTTAAGAAAAATATTATGAGAGTAGTTCATGGTTATTTCAATTTTATTGTTGATTTGGAGTTTCATTGTTTAGTTTCGTTTCTCATTCATTTTCCTTATGCTGACTATTTAGATATGGTGGTGTTTGTTCCATTGTTCCTAATTAAAACAAGCAAGTTCTTGACTTCGTGGATGGTACAATCGGTGGTCTTTCCAACCCCAACATGGATGGTCATGGTTCTCTTCCCTATGGTAGATTTGTAAAAAAGATGGATACAATTAGTTCTATGAATTTGGAATTTGTTGCCTTTGTGAAGAAGAACATTAATTCCCTCAAGGAAAGAGAGTTGATTGGTAAGTTTATTGGACTTTAGCCTAGTTGTAGGTTTGTTTTAGAATGGATCTCTATCAACTAGGGAAATCATGAGCCCATTAATACATCATACTATGGAAATGGTTATTTTTGCTTTTCTTTTGAAACCAAGGAGGATAGGGATCTGATCTAGAGATCTAGACCCTATTTCATGGGATCCAGGGGAATGTTCCTCACTCACTAGACTCTGGATTTTAAATGTTCATGTTTGATTTATATTGTTGTATATTTCCAATTTTTTCTACAATGATGGTATTTTCGATGTCATAGTTGACAAACTGCCTGCTAAATTTCTACCTCTAAGGACAAAGACAACAACTTCTCTTGTGCCATAATTTGTGTTGAAATGGATTTTGTAAAAGGAATCCCTAAGGTGTGTAGGTTTTAACCATGTAAAGAAATTACCTGCTACAAATTCTAAAAAACAGAAAATAAACAATGACGAGAGCATAAAACGTAAAACATATATACATAGAGATTTTCCCTTGGATCCCAAAACTGGGACTACCAGTTTGATTTTTCATTATATTCCTTTCAATGTTACAATATATATATATATACATGCCGAAGCATCCATAAACCCCAATCCATTAACCCTGGATTAGAACATAATCGTAGTTCCCTTGACTGAATCTACAAAATACTATGGATAGAAAACCATCATGCCCAAAACCATGTGTGAAATCCATGCACAAAACCATAGGTAGGTCTACCCACCTAATATAAGGTCCAAAACATTTTTCCTGGGGTGCTGCCTCGGACCGCCCCCCTGCATACCCCCCAACAAAGGGGGCAACCGCCCCCACCTGTGAACCCCTTGTTGCGCCCGACGCAATGTACAGGGGTAGTTGCCACCCCTCGGTGATCCCACCCTCACACGCGGGATAGTCATGGAAAGAATATAACACACACCCAACATTCTCCCACTTGTTGTTTTCTTTCCATAGGGGGCCACATGAGAGATTAGTCATTGATCTAGCCCTTAGACGCCCATTGTTTCTCTACACCAAGAAAACTTCTCAGTGCTCACAGATTTTGTAAATGCATCTGCAATATTCTTCAAAGTGTCTACCTTTACCAAAAATACCTTTTGGCCTCAACCATATCCCTCACAAAGTGATACTGAACATCAATGCACTTTGTCTTTGAATGATAAGCAAGGTTCTTTGCCAAGAAAATTGCACTTTGGTTGTCATGATCTATCCTTATAGCTCATTGTACTAACCCCATACTTGAACACAATCTCTGCAACAAAACTACTTCCTTGCTTGCATGAGTGGTTGCCATGTATTTTGCTTCTGTAGTTGAAAGTGCCACTACATACTGTCTCTTACTCATCCAACTAATTGCACCTACAAATAGGTTAAACACATACCCACTTGTAGATCTTCTCTGATCTAGATCTCCAGCCCAGCCTGCATCAACAAAACCATGGATGTCCAAAACTCTATCCAATCTCGGTCTTCCTTGGTAGCACAAACCATAATCACTAGTGCCACACAAATACCTAAAAACCCGCTTCATTGGTGTCAAATTCTCCTTCCCTGGTTTTGACATAAACCTGCTCAATACGCCCACTGCATGTGCAATGCTTGGTTTACTACAGACCATTGCATACATTAGGCCACTGACTGCACTTATGTATGGAACACGAGACATGTCCTCTTCCTCTTCTTGTGCCTTGGAAAACTGTTCAACATATAACTTTACACCTACAGAAAAAATAACCTTCACTAGTTTATTATCCTGCATATTAAACCTCTGCAATATTATCTCAACATACTTCCTCTGGTTTAACCAAATATTCCTCTTTGCTCATTCTTATTTAATTTCCATGCCCAAAATATAGTTTGTAGCACCAATATCTTTCATGTCAAATTTGGAGGACAATTGAGTCTTCAAATCTTGGATACTTTCTTTAGCATTTCAAACTAGGAACATATCATCCACATATAAGATAAAATAAATAATGCAGTGACCAATTAATTTAAAATACACTCAATGATATACTTTGCTTTCGGTGATTCAAGTCAAGTCCCTGTATATATGTATCAAATTTCTGATACCACATCCTTGGTGACTGTTTTAACCCATACATAGACTTTTTTAAACTACATACCAGTTATTTCTTACCCTTCATCGCAAAGCCTTCAAGTTGCTTCATGTAGATCTCTTCTACCTCAAAATCAAAAGCAACAACAACAAATACAATTAATCTAATTGAAGCTACCTTGGAAACAGGAGAAAAAATATCACTGAAATCAATTCTTGACACCTAGGAATAACCTTTTGCTACAAACCAAGCTTTACATTTCTCCACCTTGCCTTCTGCATTCATCTTCTTCTTAAACACCCATTTGTTTCCAATGGGTTTCCTTCCAGCCGACAACTCCACCAGATCCCAAGCCTCATTTTTGTGCAAAGATGCAATTTCATCAACCATGGCCTCTTTCGAGAGTTTTCCAACCTCTGAATCTACTATTTCCTGACAGTTCTAGGATCATCATCAGCAATAGATAAAGTAAAATTTGAATAAAAAGCAAATGGACTATACCTTTCTAGCTGCCTTCTTTCTCGAGCTGATCTTCTCACAACTAGAGTTTGTTTTCATCTTTTGATTCCTCTTCTGCTGTAGAGTCTGATTCTTTCTCCTTTAGCTCAAACTGTATATTCTCATGTTCCTTTGGTAGGACTTCATGTTTAATAACATATTTCACCTCTCTAAACACCACATATTGGTTGTACACAACCTTCCTTGTTTCTAGGTTCCAAAGCTTATAACCTTTTAAACCATGCTTATAATCAATAAAGATGCACCTTTCAGATTTACTATCCAACTTTGTTCTTTTCTCCTTTGGAACATGTACATATGCATCACATCCAAATACCCTCAGATGTGAAAGAGAAGGTTTCTTACCAGTCCATATCTCTTGTGGGGTCTTATCCTCCAACGTTGATGAAGGTGATATGTTGACCAGATAACATGCAATCTCCACTGCCTCTGCTCAGAATTCCTGTCCTAACCCAACACCACTGAGCATGCTTCTTTCCTTTTCCTTCAACGTCATGTTCATTATTTTTGAAACTCCATTTTTCTTAGATGTGTATGGAGTAGTCTTTTGTCGTGCTATACCACACTTCTTACAAAACTCTTCAAATTCCTTCTTGCAAAATTCTCCACTGTTATCTGTCTTCAACACCTTTATCTTCTTCTTTGTCAAATTTTCCACGAGAGCCTTAAATTCTTTAAACTTGTCAAAGACTTCAGATTTCTTCCTAAGGAAATATATCCATGTATTCCTTGAGAAGTCATCTATAAATGATACATAGTATATAGACTTACCCAGTGATGGAACCGACACAATTCCAAACACATCACTGTGCACAAGCTCTAATATTTGTTTCTCCCTCTTAGCACCAGAGGGGAAACTTTCCTGATTCTGCTTCCCATATACACAAATTTCATAGAAATCAAAATCCAGAGAGCAATTAGACATACCTTCTACCATACCATTACCATGAAGTATTTGAAGGCCCTTCTCTCCAATATGTCCAAGCCTTTGATGCAATAGCATGGTCTTTTCTCCAGAGACCACTAGATTTTCTACTCCACTTTCATGAACCACAAAATTGTTACACCCATCAATAACAGTGCTACCTTGAAACTTGTACAAAGTTCCAATCCAAACTCCCTACATCAATACTAATGTTGATCAGGAGCTTGAAATCTACCAAAAATTCAAATTTGTTAGAATGGTGTGGAGCCTAAATGACCGTGTATTTCTCGTCATCCTGAATCCGACGTAACTCGTTTCGCACAAAACGGACACCGTATGCTCCCAGAAACGCGATTTGTTCACTTTGTCAAATAGGTAAAACATTTGGAGGTGGCTGACATGGATGATGACTGGGCATCCATACCGCCTAGGTGGAAAGGGGAATATTCTTAAAATATTCCATTTTGGTGGCATCATCCTATTGGTCCATGTGTCTTCTGTTTGGGCCAATAAGGAGGTGACACATGGCTAAGTCAGAGGCTGCCTCATGTCCTCCTAATGGCGCTTTAAAATTTTGGTATGGCGAATAGGGTGGAGGACGGGCTCGACTGCGTGACCTCCTACAACACAAACCAAAGAACTCACCAATACGCCTAAGAAGTGTTTCTTAACATGAATGGGTGGTGGGTTTTATTTAACATTTAATGCTGCCAAGGTTGGTGGGTGGGTAGACATAACTGTCCCCCCACGTGAATGTGTGGCCAGCATATATTATGACCGTCGACGGTCACCGCCACCGTCTAAACCACCGGACTAACTGTCCTTATGTGAACACTTCTTCATAACCACTAACGGTAAATGTGACTGCGGAAGGTAGGGGGCCAGCACCGGGGGTTACCCACTAGGTGCATGGTTCCCATATGACCAAGCTTTTGGTTCTAAGGCCTCGGTGACAAAATTAACAGTCCTACAAATCCTCCTGAAATTCAGGGAATTTTTCACTCTGTTAGTGGAAAACTGGGCAAATTTGTAGGATGATGTCGGATTTTGTGCAAATTGTAGAGCGAATAGTGGAGAAACTAGGAGAGGTCATAACTTCTCCAATTTTCAACCAAATGGGATGCAAAAAGAGGATAGGTAGCCATTATAGACATTTTTGGGCACTTCAACCCCAATCATAAATGTCCATAAACTGAGGGCTCCTAAGTCCCTAAAAGTGTTGCTTCATTGCCTAAAGGAACAAGGTCAACTGATTACATCATCTCCCAGAAGTTCTCCACTGAAAACTGCTCGTAAATGGTCAACACTAGACCATACTGAAAGCTCAATGCAGAGGGTACGATGCATATCACCTTCCCAATGTACAGGGTGCGACGCATACTCATTTGCTCCTCTGTAGGGTGCGATGGTTGGGGATGGAAAAATGGCAGGGACAAAAATGCGAGGTGGAAGATCATGGAATCTTCCAGAAGCTTCCCCTCTGACACTTGCCACTCCATTTTCGACGAGGGATGAGTAAGAGATCATCATTCTCCAAGTGGAAGCAGGAACTATCAGAGAGAAGACACTAATCAAGATCCCAGAAGATGACTCACCTCTCTGTAATCATCTATATATGGATCCCTCATCACAGAGATCCAGAGGCTGGAATTTTGTATCTTATAGAGAAGTTCTGTTGGTTTTCTGGTGTACAGTCATAGTGTTGGGTGATCTAAGCTTTGCTTGAGGTGAAAGAAGGGCTTTCTAGCTGGAGGATGATGCTGGGTCAGAACATATAGTTATATCCTCTTGCTACTTTTCATCTTAATAAAGCTATTCTAGTTTTCCTCCATATTCTTGTGTACTTGTTTATATATGCA
>APFE031215456.1:0-30106 GCA_000404065.3 Pinus taeda
ATGAAATGAGTGCATCCTAGGAAAAACAAATTTTTGCATTAAAATGGCCTAAACTATGATGTATAGAAGGAAATGTTGTAAGAAAGGAAAGCATGCAAAAGGAATATTGCAAATCAAGAAGTGAACACAATAAAGAAGATCTAAAGCAAAGAAAAACTAGACTATCAACCTACTAGAGAGCTACAAACACTAGAAGTCCTAGGAATGAAGAAAATCTGTGTTTTTGGGGCAGCAAGAGAGTCTTTGCCTCAAATCATGGTCCCAGAGGGAGGAAGAGAGGCCAAGGAACTATTTCTAGCCTTTTTAATCTTCTCTGATCACTGTTTAACCTACTATAGAAAGCACAAACAAAAGCAAGCTACTAAATCATCAAAAGCAACCTATTCTTAACCACAAGAGAAATACATCTAATAGCAAACTAATCTACAAACTAAAGTAAAGCATATAAATAAAAGTAGAGAGAATCTTGGCTACTTGGATTGAGCCCTAACAGAAGAGCTTCAGCCCTCTAAGGTAACCCAGTGTGAGCTCAAAAAGGATTCCATCTTCATTATCAAAAAATAACAAGATTACATAAAACTGTCATAAAATAGTAAGCTCGAAATTTGAGCAGAGTTTACATAAGAAAAAAAAGTCGACCCTAGTGAGGCCCTAGGCCTCTCTACTTATACATTTGAAGCTACCAATAGCTTCCTTAAAATCAGGGAGGCTTGGCTCTCAAAACTTGAGATAACTATCAATCATCTTCCACTTGCTCGGCTTCCTTCTAGTGCATGATTCGACTGCTTGTACTCCAAGCTGAATGAAGGGGAAGACAATGTGAGGAGCAATAAATGAGGGAGATTCCATCCTATAATTCCTCTCCTCTATCTACTTCGAGTTATTGTTGTATTTTGACCACTAGATCCTTGACTTTGACCTCGAAATCCATCAATAATCAGCATTAAATACATGTTAGACCACATGGCATAATTAACTAACTCAACTCACCCTAGGCATAAATATAATAAGAAAATAATACAATAAGCTAAGAGAATGGTTGATTTGACTAGGTTAGGAGGTAAAATGAGCCCATATATTACCCATTTATGAGGCTCATCATCACCCCCATACTGAAGGTGTTGCTCATCATCACCCCCATACTGAAGGTGTTGCTCATCCTCTGAGCAACCTAGTCAATCTCTTGTTCTTTCATGGCCCTGGTGGCCTCCCTAGCATTCCAAGCTTCTAATGTGGTATGCTCATGTTCTCCATAAAATCCTACCTTTCTGTCTATGTCCTTCCACTACTCCTCTTCTTCTTCTGTTCTACCTTCCAGCATGCCTAATATGAGTGGAGGACTTAGTTTGAGGATAATCTAGTTTACCTTCAACCTTTGCATGGGGCTCTTGTACATTGGCACTCTTTTCAATGCCTCCTTCAGCCTCATGGGGGAATGGTATTCTCTGATTCACAAGCTATGGGGTAGGGTGTTCCATCTTCTCATGCATGCATGCACACATTCATCCCCAAGTAGCCTAAGCATATCTCAAAGTGTGCAATGGCTTGTTCGTGATTGGATAGATATTTAGGGGAAATATGAGGGTCATTGGCAAGCAGGTTGTGTGTGTTGATGAGTGCCATAGGATCTAATGGATCAACTCTTATAATCAATGGTTCATTCTACTCTTTAATTAATAATATTTTCATTTCTGCTGCTTCTCTTTCCAAAGTTTCAAGGGACTCTTCTCTTTGCTCTACCCTCTCTGTCTCCTTTTCTCCCTCTTTTGTCTCTTTTTCCTCCTCCTGCTCTGTCTCTTCAACTCTCCCATCCTCTATTTATTTTCTTTCCTCCTTCCTCTCTTGATCTGCTATGTCACCACTAGCTTCATCTTCTCTACTTTCTGTTCTCCCTTCTCACTGATAGCAGGATTGACATCATAGGTTAATGCCTTGATGTCATCCTCAGTTGTCATATTTCTAAAAGCTTCCCATGCTACAAGGGACTGTAAGGGTATGGAGGGCTTCTTCTACTAGGATCTTGATTAGGCCATGGTGAGCTAGCTGCTATGAATTTCATTCTTGTACCTTGGTGCTAGATTCAATGAGATACTGAAGGAGAAATTAAGGGATACTGAGCTCTTGATGTGTTGGGGTATCCATGCCATATCTCAATTCTTGGAGGATTTTGAAATGATATCCATAAACAATGCTATGCCTCCCTTCACAAGAAATGTATTTGATCACTTGGTAGCTAACCTTATCCCAGGGATATGGTACACTAGCCCTCCTAATTCCATTTTTGTTGTCAACAAGGATTTCATTATCTTGGAAAAAATTCCTCTTGGCAACCTGGCCAATTATTTTCTCATCTTTACTCCAAGGCAGCACAAGAGGAAGCGTAGTGACCCTACTAATGAATTCAGGGGTTATTTCAATGGAGAGGCATCTAATGGTTACAGTAACATGATTTCTTGTGTGAGGGACCAGATAGAGAGAGCAAATTCATGGGAAATTTCATCATCAAACCCTCTAAACTTCTCAAAGAAATTCATCCAATTTTCCCTTGTAAATATTTCCACCACTTGAGGATGTGCATGGAGTCAAGTGGAGTTAGTGGGCTCTTTTCTCATAAAACCCTCTATCATGCTGCCTGTACTTCTTTTGAAAACCCAGATATGGAGGTGGAGACAAAGAATTTTGAGTGAAATAGAAAAACAAAGGGGACTCTGTTTATTTTTTTTTAAACAGAATTTTTTTTATTTTTTCTTTTTATTTTTATTTTTATTTTTTTTTATATATTTCTACCCTCTTAAAGACTCATTTTATCTTCAATTTGAGACAAACTCTTTCACATTTTGATATTCAACAGAAGGCATTCATGCACCCTACCTCTTTAGACTGAAATTTGTGCCAAAAATCATGTTTTCTCCCTTCAAAATGACTCACTACCCCTCCTATACAAGTCCATTGTCCCTCTTGTAGATTTCCTATAGGTGCTCCTGTAGAAGATGCCAAGACCAAAAATTTGGAGTAAATCGATGGAGGATGGTGGATACGAGGTTGTGAGAGCATAAGAAGACTATTGTGTGGCTGAGTTATGAGGAGAAACTGAAGAAAAGGTGGTGAGAATGCGTGGGGAGGAGTGCTCATTACCGTTTATGGCTGTTTTTGGTTATGAGTGTTGAGCTGGCAAGGTGTATGTTGCCCAGATTAGGACCGTTGGTCCCCACCTACTTGGTCATCATGACCCCCCTCGTAATCATCGCCTCATTATTGCATCAGAGTTAACTCTTCCTCCCACTACCTGTCCGTCACATCTTTTGCTTGAGTTGACTGTGGGCATGTGTGCGTGATATCTTGGTTAAGTGGAGTCAACTAAATGAAGGTGGCCAAGATAAATAGCCACATTTCCCTCTTTCAATTTCAACCATCTCATTGCCTTCGTATTATTCCTAATTACACAAATGCAGAAAGAGGAGTGACTTAGCTACTTACCTGTAATCCAAGTGTATTTACTGCCATCAACTATGAGGTGTTGTGGCTTTCTCTGCTGCATGCCTTCATTTTCCTTCATGCATGTTGTCTCTACTTGTTGATGTGTTGTTGTGTGTTTTTGCAGGTTCTTCTTTTGCTGGAGCTGAGCTGCATGTGCCTTTTCAATCTTCAGATGTGTTGTCCCTTGCTACTGGTGTTGGACTTCTATGGGATTAGCTACTACATGAATTCCGATAGGAGCTCCTGTAGTTCTTATCCCCTTGAAACTTCAGCTATTTCCCTATGCTTGGAACTCAAGAATGATGCTAGAGGTGGATATGAATGATGGAGGGATAGTCGGTAAACTTCAAGTAAAGTTAATGGTGCCTTTTCCTCCTTCTATTTTTGTTTTTTTTCAAAACTGAGAAACTCTTTTTCTATGTTTTTTCTTGGAAAGGAAAAGAAAAAATAATAATGATGCTTGGAGTGTGATGCAGGCTTGGAAATAATGGAAAAGAGATTTGAAGATGGTAAGAGGCATTATAGGTTCCTCATGAAGCTTTTCTTGTTCCTCAAACTGCCTCTTGTAGACACTTTTGGCTCTCTATAATTCCTATAGGAGCCTCTTGTAGAAAAAACAAAGCCTCCTATAGAAAGCACAATTTTGGAAGAAGAGGTACAGTGGGGTGAATGAGATGCCAAAAATGATGGAGGAAGGTGTGAAGAAGATGAGATGGATGCTGGTATGAATGTCAAGGTCCCCTTGGCCCCTTCTTTTGCTCCTTGTAGTCCTCCTGCAAACCTGTAATGCAATAAAAATTTTTTTTTTTTTTTTTTTTTTTTTTTTGAAAATAACTAGGGCACCTCAGAGAGGTTTTCACCTTAATTGCCTACCCTGGGTGCCTCCAAGGGAGGTTTTCACCCAAGGATATTATTCTTTTACCTTTCTTTTTTAACATCAATGGGTCGCCTCAGAAGAGGTTTTCAACCCAATGATGGGACTCAAGCACCTCAAGGAGCTTTCCACTTGAGTCCTTATTTTTTCTCTTTTTTCTTCAGTGAGTGGGTGAAGTGGAAGCTAGACATGCTCCACTACCATCACTATTTTATTCAAATCTTCAATAAGCTCTCACTTGGAGAGGGGTTTCTTGTAGACTTTCAATTGATGTCCATTGACAAGCATGGGGATGGCTTCATCATCAATGATTCTGATCAGAACTGAACCATTGTCATTGCATTTCTCCACAGTGTAAGGTCCCAGCTATCTTGTCCTCAGCTTGCCTTTGAAATCCTTATATCTTGATCATAGAGTAGTGCCCAATCTCCCTCTTAGAATTACTTATCCCTATTATTTCTGTCATGCCATTTCTTTCTTTGAAGCTAAACTACCTCTGTATGGAGAAGGGCTTGCAATCTATATTCATCCAATCCATTAAGTTGAAGTAATCTCTCCTTTTGTGCATGGCTGAGGTCTAGGTCTAGTTGAGCTACCATCCTTAGGGTATTGAAGTCAAACTCTATTGACAACAAAGCCTTCTTCCCAAAGACCAGTTTATAGGGTGTGAACCTTCTGGTGGTCTTCCATGTTGTGTTGTAGGCCCAAGTGGCCTCAACTAATCTGTCCACCCAATATTTTCTGTTGTTGCTCACTACCTTGGTTAGGATTCCTTCCAATGCTCTGTTAGTGACCTCCGCTTTCCCATTGGCTTGTGGATGGTAAGGGCTAGAAGTCCTGTGATTGATCTTATGATGTGTGAGTAGGTCTTCCCGAATTCAGCTGAGCAGGACCAACTTCAGAGACTCAGGGTCAAGTGTACACCTGGCCCTTTTGTAACTGAGCTACAACCTCTCTTCATAGTCTTCCAGGGACTCATCACTTCCTATGGCCATTCAGAAGATTTATTCTTTAGTATCTTTTGACCTACAATAGTCTCGATACTTGTTGTTAAAGGCCTGTTGCATCTGTGCCCAAGTTGTGATGCTATTTCCAAGTAATCCCATGAACCAACATAATGCTACATCCTTGAGAGTAGAAGGGAATAGTTTCAACTTTTGCTCATCTTTTTCATAGCCATATTGTTGACTGATGACATCAAACTCAAACAAGAAGGTGTTAGGATCTTCTGTAGTCAGACCATGGAAGTGAGGTAGGGTTTAAGGATTATATTCTTCATTTTGGTGTCCCCATTTGTTATAGACATATTTGGGCACTACAACCCCAATCACATATGTCCATAAACCAAGGGCTTATAAACCCCTAAAAGTGTTGGTTCATACCCTAAAGGATCAAGGTCAGCTAATTACATAATTTCCCAGAAGTTTTCCCTGAAAAACTACTCAGAACTAGTCAAAACTAGACCATATAGACTACTCCATGCTGAGGGTGTGATGCATCTCACCTGTTACACATAGAGGGTGCAATGCATATTGAAAATCCCTTCTATAGGGTGTGATGAGTGAGAGAAGACAAATGGCAGAGGCAGTTTGCTAGGTGAAAACTCAGAGAATCTTCTAGAAACTGCTCATATGACACTTACCTATGTGAATTCGCCCAGGGATGTGTAAGAGATCATGAAATATCTAAGTGGAACCAAGAACTATTAGTGAAATGACACTAATCAAAATCCTAGAAGCTGACTCACCCACCTGCAAATATCTATATATGGATCCCTCATCCTAGAGATGCCAGAGGCTGGAATTTTGTATTTTGTAAGGAAGTGTTGTTGGTTTCTCTGTGAAGCATTGTATTGTTGGGTGATCTAGCTTTTTCATGAGGTGAAGAGGGCTTTCATGCTGGGACGATGGCACTGGATTAGACAACTGGGTTGTAATCCTTTCTTCTACTACTTCTATCAATAAAGCTATTTGAGTTTTCCTCCATATACTTGTATATTTATGAATCTTGTATTTTTGTATGAATTTGTATGGTTAATGTACATCTGATTCTATATTGTTTATGGTTATAGATCTCTATGCTTTGATGGTATTTTACTGCTTTGCCTCTACAGGTGTTCTTTGAAGCGGGACAAGTGAGAAAGGAGTGACGAAGCTCTATCAAAGGAGAGAGGAAACAAGCAAGGAGCCATGTGAAAGACTAAGGTTGGTACTCTCTACTTCTCTCTCATCTATCTCTCATAAAGGAAAAGACAAGTTACTTTGAATTGCTTGTTTCTAAGATAGCTACCCGTCTTAGTGGGACTAGTAGATCTGAATAGACACTAGTTTTTCCATAAACAAAATGGCGACTCCACTGGGGAGCGAATAGTTTGCTTGTTTTTACTGTTGTTTGCTTTATAAACTACAGACAGAGCCTGAAGTTAAGCCAGCTAGCCTTCGAACTTCTTTTGCTATGCAACTACAAAGTAGATCAACACTACTTTAGTCAATCTTCAGGTTGGTTTATGAATTGAACATCTGATTTGCAAACATCCTACGTGCCATGGTGGTAGCTCAAATAACCTCATTAGAGCAGCCCCTATAATTTTTGTTTACTGTCTATCATAAGCTTAGCCTAAATCCCTGAACTTAGCTGCAAACTGTGAGTGAAAACCAAGCTTAGTCTTGTCCTTAGACCATCGCACTATCTCTCATTGGCACTCTGGATGCATCGCACCTCCCATGTGCTGCACGTGAGATGCATCCCTGTTTCCCTTAAGGATAGGTGTGATGATTGAATGAGACTATTTCTCTCTCCAGATTTTGGTTTTTTCTTCATTGTTTTCAGCTCTATTCAGTGGTTTTGTTTCCTATGATCAGTATATCATTGTTGAAGCCTTCTTCCTTTACATTATTTAGCCTCCATTGATAAGGAATTGTGAATGGTTTTTTATGTATTTTCCATCATTTACAATCCTCCTTTGCGAATAGTAGCTCAATCGAAATGTCGTCTTTTGATTCAAAAGTGTCACAACTGTCATTTTTAGTCAAGAAAAAGAATGTCGTAAAGTATTCCTCTTTTAGATAGTCGAATGTACTTTTTCCATTGTATTTTATTTGAATTGTCAATTATTTGAAGTGTCAAAAGTAGTTTTCCTTTAGAAATTGAAAGTGTCATCTTAGTCTTCCTTTTGTTTTGAAAAGAAATTGCTAAAGTGTCACTTTGAAGAAAAATAGTTCAGAACTGCACTTAGTTTTCATTTTTTCATTCTCACATTAAGGAAACTGAAAAAAAAATACATGCATGTGCATTTGCATTTAGACTGCATAGGGAAATTGATTTAAGAAAAGTGCATTTAGTGTGTGCTCTATACTCTATGTTGAGAGAATTTTACTCTTATTTCCTTAGTAGCTAGGATTTTCATTGCTAAAAGAAAATAAACGAATGTTTATCATTTAAATTGCATATTTAGGAATTGTATGTCTACATCACGCGGTGAACCTTGAAAGGAAAACTTCTTAATAAAGATCAACTATAAAATAAACCTCAACAAACATAAAAACGCTTTGGAACCTAACACACAACATCTAGAAGTCTAGGCCAGAGACGTATTCCAGTGTTGTAAAGCCTCGTAGCTATCATTTTCATCGTATGTTGGGTGATTCCTCCTCTTTGATACGACAAGTACTAGTACGAACTTGTGCTCCCACGTACCATCAAGTATATATTGGGAGACCACATAGGCTGATATCCTTTATCCTTAAGAAGCCATGTCTGCTACCCTATCGATCACAATGCACTAAACACAACATTCAGAAAGATTCACTACCATACATAAAGTCCTCGATAATTTCTTTATAATTTACCACCAAGGTGTATATTTCAATTTTGCGATTAGTTTGGTAATCCCTCTGTCTAGATTTCCGGAGTAGTCACTTTTGTTGCAATTCAGACTCCTTAAAATAAAAGGTCCATCTGAGCACTTGTCACTTCAGGCTCATTAAAAATCGAAGGTGACTAGAGTCATCTTTAGCTTTTTCTCGACTCTTAAAAATTGAAAAAGAAAGTTGTGTCAAAGCATCATAAATTTCATTTAAATTAGAATAACATTTTCCCCTTTTAATTTTGAGTTGATCAAGTAATCCATAATAATGGAAGAAATTCAATCAAGACCCTCTCATTCGCGGAGACTAACGATTCAACCATCTTTGACTCCGGAAATGAAAGTATTCTAGGCCAAGCAATCTCATTTAACTGGGTTGAAGTCTCCTGGTTTGTTTGAAACTTGTGTTTCAACATCATCAGAGACTCCAGTTACTCCAATTATTTCTGGTACCCCTACCTCTGCAGAAGAAGTTCTGCAGTTACAAGAGGACATTAGAACTAATCCTAGTGTAATGGTAAACACTTCTATTCCTGAACTAGCTCCATCTAGGGCTGATTCGGAAGGTGTCACCCCTCCAACATCTATCGCTGCAGAGTCTATACCTTCTTTGGCACCAGAAATATTTTACAGAACTGACGGTCTACCTCTTCCACCTAGACTAATTGCTATAGAAGAGATTGTAGAGGATCTTCTATCTAGTACCCCATTTCATTTTGGAATTGGGATCCACCTATATCCTTCTACTACAGAAGTTAGTTCTTTTGATCACCCTTCATCGCAAGTTCCTGTTGAATCGCTAGGAAATATTTTGATAGAATCAATATGTCTGAACAACCATCAACATCTAGGAATGTGTCATCTAACACAACAGTAGCAGAACCTCCTGTCGCTACTCTGACAATGTTCACTGGTATACCATATGTCCCAACTAGTTCTCAACCACTAGATGGAGTCCACCCAGCGACTATTTCGACAGCATGGTCTGTTCCTATTTGTTCATCTGGAATCTTATCTAGAATTTTTTATGTTGAGGCTCAACAAATTGATCCTTCACATCAGTATCAATTTGGGCAATCCAGTCTCCAAAGACCAATTTACCCTTTGAACACTGGATTGCTGCCATATGGGAGGCAATATGCATTTTCATTGTTCCCTTTGGGAGAACAACCATATGAGATTTCACAACAAAATTTGGGTCAAGCTAGGATTGCATCCAGTGGTTGGGTTCCAATAATCCCTCAACAACCAAGAGTTGTATATTCATTGCAACCAAATCAACCTGTGTCAAACATTCCCACTACACCGGCTATTGTGATGGTCTCGCAAGTACAAACGCTGCCTGTTGTATGTCAACCTCAAGTCTCTCAGGTCGTAATACAACAGCCTCTTGTCTCCACGACTCAATCACAACCACAGATTAGTGGATCCTTAATGGAAGCGACTCAGGCTCAAACAGGTACTATCTTCCCTCATCTTGGTCAAACATCCAGTATTGGACAACAACAAATGGTCCAACAACCATGGCTGGTGCAATATCAACAACCGTAATTCCAACAATCTTACCGAGGACCTGAGCAACAAAGCTTTGTAGGTAATGGGCAGCCGTATATTCAAAATGGTTACCAACAATCATATTATAATGGTTATGCCCATCAATCTTATCAAAGTTATCAGTATCAAATACATTATGCTGGTATGCAAAGACCCACTTCTTAGGCGATCCCATCTTATCCTAGGTATGCTCCACCAAACCTGAATCAGCAATTGCCTTTTGTAGCAACTTTAGAATTACTAGATCTGAATCGGCTAACAAATGATCCAATTGCTTACGCCCCTTGGTGGCCATCGATTCCTCATAAAATTCCGTCAGATATTCCTAAATTCAATGGAAAACTAGGTGAAGATCCGTTGAATCATGTATTGACCTTTCATTTGTGGTGTTCGTCCAACACCCTCAATGATGATTCGATTAGGCTTCACCTTTTTCAACGAATGCTATCTGGTCCAGCAGCGAAATGGTACATTGAATTGCCTAGAGCTTCATTCGATAACTTCAATGCCCTCACCACCACCTTTTTAACCCATTTTGAGTTACCTATAAGGTACGAAATGGGAACAAAGCTCCGTACCAATTTTAAACAGACAACAACCACTCACATATCTGATCATATTCATGAATGGTGATGTCGTCGTTGAATGGTAAAGACATATGTTTCTAATCAACTTCTAGCTGAATAGTTTATTAAATCATTGTTACCTTGTATTACAGAAGATGTCGCCAAGGGACGAGTTGTCACTGAAGAGCAAGTCATTGCCCATGCACAATATCTCGACTTGATCTATACTCAGTCTGGCACACTCTATGACAAAATTCCTGATGCTCCTAGACCATAGTTTTCCGTTCCTCCTCCTCCTAAATCGAACAGGGACTCTCATGCCAACGATGGCATGATTGGCACCTCAAGTACACAAACCGCAAAGGCCCCATCGGTAAAGCCCTTGCAGTTTCCAGTAAAAATGCAAATGACAAACTTCTTGCCTCGGAGGTTAATACCATGTCAACTGACAAAGGAAAAGAACCGAAGCAACCAAGGGGCATGAATAAAGGGAAAAACAAAAAGAAGAAACAGGAAGATTCGACTCCTAGAAAATCTTCTGGAAACCCTTAAGGGCAAAAGAAACCTAGTTGGCCATGTCTCATATGTGATGAGGACCATTGGAGGAAAGATTGTCCGCATCGAGCTGAGGTAAAGAAATTATTTAAGAATTAAAACACTTTGGTGGTATTGACTAATTCGTTTCCAAACCTAGAAACCAATCTGGTTGCTAGCGATAATGCTTCCCCATCCCAAGTGCTTATGTTGTCCATTTCGAAATAGAAAAATGATGCTTTGATATCAACAAGGAATAAAGATTATGGGAATCCACAAATGTCAAACAACAAGGCTATAGATCAACCTAGTAGTTTGACAACAACTTCAACTTAAGTTGTGCCATCCATCATTCCTGAGCTAATAGTAAAGCCACCAAAGGGAGTAGTACACTAAGATTTAATCGTCGTTCTCAAGAAGTACATAACTATAATATAGTAGAGGCTCTGGCCCAATCGTCGTCCGCTATTTCGACACTTGAAGTACTGCAAAATTTCCCCTCCCAAAAGCAGGCTCTATTATCAGCAATAGGTGGGATTGACCCAGCGAATTCCAATCTTGTGGCCTTTAATCATAAAGGATACAACCCTCAATTACCGGCTCAACTCGCTTTCCTCGTACAAGTGAAAGCCCTCAACAAAACTATTCATCGAATAATCATTGATGAGGGGGCATCTACCTGCATTATGGAAATGAGTTGCTGGAAAACTTTAGGCTCACCACCCTTGTCAAGATCATCAACAACATTAAGAGCATTCGATGGATGAACATAGACCCCGTACGGGATTCTAAGTAACTTACACGCTGAACTGGGGGGCAAGACAGTAGAAATTGACGTCAAAGTTATCGATGGAAACCTCAATTACAATATCCTACTAGGAGATTTATGTCATGGCTACTATTGTGTCAACATATTTTAGAAAGATTGCATTTCCCTTCCAAGGAGTAATTACAATCGTTGACCAACAAACCTTTCTCCCCAACAATTCACAAGTTACGGGAAGCATTCCAATGATCCATGGAAGCTCTCAATCGCTTCAAAATATCAGAGTAGGCCTCCTAAAAGACCCTATCTTGATGGGTACGTTTTCCCTACCACCTCCGAGTAATCTAGCGGAAGTGGCCACAATGGAAACCTGCAATATGGTATCTTCTATATCTACAAGGATTCAGAAGATTTCTGAAAATTTTGTTAGCATGGATCATTGCAAGGTATTGCCTCCAAGCCCAATAGAAATATTGTAGCAATCGATTTTCTTGGTCTAGGCGGCAAACCCAAATCAATGCTCATCGAGTGTTTGGATATATAGGTCTAAGGAATATGGCACCTCTTTAGATCCTTGGTTGCATGTACATTCTACAGACGAAGGAATCATTCAGTCGATGATGATAGGAGAGGCACCATGGGAAGATTACCACCATCGTTCCCATATTTCGAATTACAACAAAGATTACTCCAGCGACCTTAAACATCCTTTAGTTTTTTATTTTCTATCAAATATTGTGAACACAATGGATTCCAAGTGAAATCTGTCCAATATTGAAGAAACTATCACCGTAAATATCTTGACCAGACCTAATGCTGTAGAGAATATTCATGTTAGAAAATCTTGCTCTTCTTCACAATTGGAAATATATTGCGCTCTCTTTCACAAATCCAGAGATGTCTTTGCATGGTCATATGAAGAAATCCTAGAAACTGACTCGAGCATTGTTGAACATGAAATCAAGATGTATCCAGATGTCAAACTGGAATGACAATGACCTCGACAGGTACACCCGAAGAAAGCCATCTGCCTAGTTGAAAAAATTTTACATGCTGGTTCCATTTACCTGGTTCCTCTAACTAATTGGGTATCGAATATAGTTCCTATAATGAAAAAGCAAGGAACGATTAGAGTGTGCGTTGATTACAAGGATGTAAATCAAGCTTGTCCAAAGGACAACTACCCTACACCCTTCATCGACTAGATAATTGATGAATGAACTAGATGCGAAATCTTTTCATTCATGGATGGATTTTCTGGGTATAATCAAATAAATATCCGCCCATAGGACTAGTCGAAGACTGCATTTATATGTTTGTGGGGCACATTCACATACCATAAATTACCTTTCGGTTTAAAGAATGCAGGGGAAACTTTTCAGAGGGCAATGAATTATGGCTTCCATGGCATCAAGAACATCGTTCAACCATATCTCAATGATCTACCGGCTCATTCGCGAAAGCGGACTAGCCATCTGCAGCATTTGAGAGCTATATTTCTACGTTGTTGACACTACAAGATACGACTCAATCTGCACAAGTGTGTGTTTTGTGTCGGTTCTAGTTGTTTAATTGGTTTCACAGTTTCTAAGGATGAGATTCGACTCAGCCCATGTAAGGTTCAGGCAATCATCGATATGCCTCCACCTTCAAATTTGCTTTAGATTCATAAACTCCAAGGGAAAGCAAACTTTCTGAGGAGGTTCATTCCAAACTATGCTGAACTTGCTAAAGGTTATACACGTCTTTTGAAAAAACAAGTGTCGTTCAACTGGGATCAAATTGCGCAATATTCTTTTGATGCTCTAAAGGAATCCCTAATAAAAGCATCATTAATGTATGCTCCCGACTATCAAAAAGACTTTAACATGTATCTCGGTGCAGCAAATATGACCATCACATTGGTTTTAGTTCAAGAAGACAATGGAATTGAACATCCTGTCTATTATTTAAGTCGAAACTTAAAATGATACAGAAAGCAAGTAATGCTATGTTGAAAAGTTGGCTCTTGCAGCTGCTCAAGCAGTGTAGAGATTTCAACACTATATCCTCTTTCGCTAAACTACCATTTTGTCATATTGCAACCCTATGACTTACATTCTGTTGCGTCAGTTACTAGGGGGAAATTATTCAAAATGGATAGCCATTTTGTAAAAGTTTGATCTGGAATTCATAAAATCAAAATCAAAGAAATATCTAGTTTTTGCGGAGTTACTATGCGACTTTCCATCGTCGTCCAATGATTCAACATCCAAAGCCTGAATCGTGGATGGATCTTTGTTTCTGATATCGTCAAGCGATCCGTGGTATGGAGATATACTGATCTATCTCTAAACCCAAATATACAAGCCTAATACCTCTCGCTTAGAACAATGACGTACTCGATACCAGGAAAAAGACTACATGATCATCACTGATACACTTTACCATCATGGTATCGATACAGTTTTGCGAAGATGCCTTATGCATGAGGAGGACAAAAAATTCCTGAATGATTTCCATTTAGGTGCATGTGGGGGCCATCAATCTGGTTACACTACGGCCCAAAAGATCTTATGAGCAGGTTACTTCTGACCTACTATGTTCAAAGATTGCATAATCATAGTTAGAAGTTGCCATGCTTGTCAAATCTTTGACCACAAAACTAGAATACCACCTGCACCTTTGCATCCAGTAGTTGTTGTTGGGGCATTCACCAAATGGGGCATAGATTTCATGACATGTAACCCCACCTCGTCCAGGGGGCATGGGTATATCATAGTCATAGTTAACTATTTTACAAAATGGGCTGAGGCGATGCCTACATTAAATAACAACAGTGAAACAGATGCTATTTTCTTTTTCAATCATGTAGTCTCTAGATTTGGTGTTCCATAGGCTATAATCAGAGATCATGGATCGCATTTCCACTAATCACATGATGGTTGAATTGGCTGCCAAATTAGGACTGTCCCACGACAGTTCTACTCTGTATTATCCGCAAGCTAACGAGCAAGTTGAGGCCATCAAAAAGGTCCAAAAGCACATGCTACAAAGGATGATTAGAGTCCACAAATGGAGTTGGCACCTAATCCTGTATCAGCCTTATGGGCATATAGGACATCGGTAAGAAATGCAACCAAATTTATACCTTTTTAGCTGGTGTATGGCCTGGAAACGATTTTACCGGTTCAGTGTTAAATTTCATCTCTCAAGCTCGTAGTTGACCTTCTCCCCAAACTTCAGAGGAATAGGCTCATTTCCTTGAACTAATCCAATTGGATGGAACTTGTCGTGACGCATCCTTGACTAATGAAGCTCATAAGAAATGAGTCAAGGCGCAATTTGACAAAAATGTCAAACCCTGTGTCTTCTAAGAAGGTGACTTGGTCTTGCTTTATGATTAGGAATTTGATAAATTGGGAGGAGGTAAGTTCCAACCATTGTGGATGGGCCCCTACATTGTTAGGTGAGTATTAGCAAAAGGAGCCTACGAGCTAGTAGCTTACGATGGGATTCCACTGTCACAACCCCGAAACAGGTTGTATCTTAAGCGTTACTATGCTTGACTAAGTGTAGTAATCTCTTTATATGATTTTGTTACGTTTTTGTTTTCATCAAGAGTGATCATTTTGGTTAAGTAATCCACTTTTTCATTTGTTGCAGATGTCGGACCTATTTGAATCATTTGTTGGATACACCGACAGAGCTAGTCATAGTACGCGGAACCTATCTTCTGTAGCCCGGGCCATTTTTTATCCAAGCGGCTTAGTGAGTTTCAGAGGGGTATGTATTGGTCGGTCAACGAACAACATCGTTGAGTACAACGCGTTAATATAGCTTCTCTCTGATGCCATCGTGCATGGAATATGCTGACTTGTTGTCAGGCTAAATTCACAACTCGTCATCCTACAACTTATTGGCATCTATTCCGTTCGGAATCTAGCTATCTATCGTATGTTCCTAAGGGTCAGGATTTTGGAAAGGCAATTTGATTCTATTCAATATCAACACATTTCCAGAAACTTAAACACATTAACTGATTCATTAGCAAATTATGTGTTAGATAGACATTTGCAGCATTTATAAAAGAAAAAGCATTTCAATCAACATTTGCATCAGGATAATATAACTTAACCAAAATAAAACTATGAAAAACAAAAATATATGTAACTGTTTATAGTTTTTTACAAAATTTTTTGTGTCCAGGACAAAATCGGTCACACGAGCCAAAAACTCAAAAATGTAGGAAAGCACCCTAGCCTAATGGTGCTGGTGATAACAATTCACTGCCTGTGCGATCATACGTAAGAGCCTAGTCCATTGACTCGGCACGCCAGTAGCATGGCGCTGTAATCACAGAGGTAACTCGTTAGTCCTCACATCCTAAATACCAAGGGTGAGACCCTCGATCTGATCCTATAATACTGCAAGGGTCTCTGCTATGTCCAGATCACTAAGGACAACCCTTCCTATAGCCTCTCCTGCTGGAACGACTGCTACTACCCTTGGGCGCACTGCTGGTGGCACTAGTCCAATATCTACACAAATATATGGGTTTGATTAGTCTTGAAAATGTTTAGAAAACAAAAGAACATTATAAAAGAAATAAACATAGATATGGTCAGATATTTTTACTTATAACACCCCACTGCTCGCTAGCCGGCAACACCAAATCTGGGTCACCCCGGAAATCCATCCCAAGATACAGATACTCGGTGAATACCATCTGCTAATGGTTGAACCACTCAAAGTAGGCATCAAAGAATGAAATCTATGACTAACCAACATGTCTGGCCATAAGGTCAACCCATCTCTGCATCCGTGGTTCTGTCGATGCTGGCAGTCCGAGTGAAATGTACTGTGGCTGCATCAGTGGGATCCTCTCCAAGGTGAAAGCTGTTAGAATAGAACCATAACCAAAGTTCTTAGATCTTTCGTTCTTCACCTTGGTAAGTTGTTCTTTTATAACTGAAAGTACTGCATCACACCAGTTGAATACCTTTGGTTCAATGCATTCGAAGGCATACTACATATCAGACCTGTTGGCCAAGTGAAGAGCCACACTACCAGATAATATAGAAAAGGTGAATAAAATAGTCCTCAAGGACTAGTCAGTGACATCTCGAATATTGATCTTTTCGTCCCTACTCTGCTGAGATCCATCTCTATAGAATCGGCAAATGTAATCCCTCATGGATTCACCCCCACGAGTGGATCCTGATAGTGAGAGAGGGGTACCATGCCTCAACAATGCAGTCAAGAAATAGATATTTTCAACTGTCAAAGGGATTGATTTACCTCTAATTTGGAACACTTACTTGGTAGGATCCCATGCATCGAGAAGCTATTGCAACAAATTGATTTGTTGCCTCATGCTAGATATGCGGAAGAATTTGAGCAAGCCACAGTTCTGCAATGTAGTCACCATACCCAGATCATGTAAGGCAATCATATCCTCTTCTTCATGCTCATCTTCACGCCATGTAATGACCACTTGATCCGATGAATCTCTGAAAAAGGACAAGAGAAGAATTAGGATCCTGATTTGGGCAAAAACAGGCAAAATTTGCATGAAAAAAGAGTGCATAAACTTTCCTCCCTGTTCCCATCACACCCTAGTTGTGTATTGGGTGGGATGCATATTGACTAGCCAATGGCCAGCTCAGTATGCATCGCACCTTTCGATGTATACTAGGTGTGATGGGGAGAGAATGAATTGTTCAAACCCCTAACGCCTAGAAAAATAGGAAAAGATGCTCCGAATTAGAAAAGGAAATAATGGAATTGAAGAGCTCAAGGTTAGCTCCTACTTGGCCGAGACAGCGCCAAAAATAGTCCACCAAATCTCCTGGATTGAGCTGATGAGAATCGAGGGGGAAAACACCTCCAGAGCTCCAACAATCCCAAATTTGAAGGAAATGGTAAAAATGAGAGGTAAACTACTGTTATGTTACTGTTCATGTAATTCAAGTAAGATGTTGGTGTTTAAATCGTTTTTCAAGCATGTATTTACATTTCTAATTAGTTTGATGGAGAAATTGAACAGGTAGTACGACCACCAAGAGAACATAGTGTTAATGGTGAATTGAACATCTCTGACTATTATTACGAGCAATGTTTCTGCAAAGTTCAAGCTCGTTAAAAAATAAACCCAGAACTGAGCATAGTTTCTAAAGATTCAAGCTCATTAAAAAATGAATCCACCCTCAATAAATAACCTTTGTGATCGCATTGCTATCAGCTTTTGAGCCTTGGTCAAGTTCTTACCATCACCTCCACTTTTTAGCCAACCATACACTCCACTTAATTTTTTACCCTTTTGAGGAACATCGGCAATGAGTGATTCTGTTAGCCACCTTCTTTACACTGCCATGATTGAAAAATTCCAAACTTACCTGGAACCAATTGCTACTTGAAAACATCACCCATTCCTAAAAAACGAGTCTCTTTTAAGTTCTTTTTAGATTCGTAAACTATGAAAATATTGCTGAGAAATTGGCCTCTCCAAAAGTGATTGGAAGTGCCATCCCTCCTCTATATTTTAATCTTTTTGGACATGGGGGATCATTACACAAAAGGATCGAGCACTTGTCTTTTTCGGCTCGCTAAAGTGATCAGAAAAGTCATCCCTTTCGTATTATTTTATACTTTTTCAGAATTAAGGGATTATATTACGAAAAAGGAGTACTGGAGTTTCCTTTCCATCTCTTTTCAGACTCTCTAAAACTGAAAAGGACCGAGTTATCTTTGTTGTTAAACTCATTAAAACAATAGTGACAAACTTGTCCATTGGACAAGAGCGAGTTTCACTGTTGCTAGGCTCGCTAAAACATAGCGACATGTTTGCCCAAAGGGAAAATTATAGAACAAGCATATGTTATCCTCCTCAAGCTTGAGAAAAATAAAGAGGTAATGGTTAGCAATGACTGAGGAAAAGGGGAAGAAAACTTGAAGAACTTCATTGGTAACAAGTCACTCTTGAACATGACACTTTCACTCCATCACCATGATTGAGTCGGGTTGGGTTACTCCGTTCATCGATCATATTACCATTGGTCCTCCGTACCATCCATTTTTGGGTTAACACTACCAATCCATTTTAGTGTCACCGATATGTTCAAGAGAGGTTGCTCAAAGAATTCACCAACCCAGTTAACGCCTCATCCACTACAATACCTTCACACTCCATTGTTTCATGACCGCCACCCTGAACCTTGTATCGTTGGATCGTTTTCACCTCCACAAAATCATTTGCTCTGTTTCGTGTCGTAGATGTGGGATTCATTAAGGCCCTCCTACGATGGGTCACTTCTTGTCAACATCCACTCATTATCCAGGAAGTTGACTCAGGAACAACCCTTTCAGTACTTTGAATCTTGCATGCCTCAATGGCAAGTTTCTCACTTCTGGCAACAGGTTTACATCAATGGCTGGCATGCCTCAATGGCAAGTTTCTCACTTCTGGCAACAGGTTTACATCAATGGCCTTCAACCGAAAGATTTTGCATAGTGCTGGACATCAACTCATGTATTCACACCACGTGAATTGTACTACAGTACCTTGAGGATCATTATCATTATCGGTGATTCCTCTCGTGCCTGTTAATAGTTTACATCATTGGCTGGTAATCAGGCGATGTCTTTCCATGTCCGACATCAGAACATCTTTTCACATGGATCAACTTGTACATCAGGCGAACATTGAACAAGTTTGAAGACCCTGGATCTAGTTTCATCCATCCGGGCTGTGATATATTCAGGAAAATAAAGACATCAAATGTACTCCATAGTTGCACAGATAATCATCCAAGCTAAGGGATGATGGCTCTATCAGAATCATTAGTATGCCAAATAGACGATTGTCTGTCCTATGTACATGAAAATGAATTTATAAAGTTGAGCATGGGAATGCCAACCTTAGCTAGATCTTGAAAATATTATGAAGATAATGTATTGTATTGTATCTTATTACAGGTCACCTTCCAATTCAAAAAACCTCGGATCCTCATGATAAAGCATTTCACCCGACATCAGAAGATTTATGACCTCATGCTTTAGGGGGCAATTGTTATAGACATATTTGGCACTGCAACCCCAACCACATATGTCCATAAACCAAGGGCTTATAAACCCCTAAAAGTGTTGGTTCATACCCTAAAGGATCAAGGTCATCTGATTACATCATTTCCTAGAAGTTCTCCTTGAAAAACTGCTCGAAACTGGTCAAAACTGGACCATACAGACTGGTCCATGCTGAGGGTGCGATGCATCTCACCTGTTACATACAGAGGATGCAATGAGTGAGAGTAGACAAATGGCAGAGGTATTTTGCTAGGTGGAAACTTAGAGAATCTTCTAGAAATTGCTCATATGACACTTGCCTTTCTGAATTCTCCCAAGGATGAGTAAGAGATCATGAAATCTCCAAGTGGAACCAAGAACTATCAGTAAAATGACACTAATAAAAATACCAGAAGCTAACTCACCCACCTACAAATATCTATATATGGATCCCTCATCCTAGAGATCCAGAGGCTGGAATTTTGTATTTTGTAAGGAAGTGTTGTTGGTTTCTCTGTTATGCATTTGTATGGTTAATGTACATCTAATTCTACATTGTTTATGGTTATATATCTCTATGCTTTGATGGTATTTTACTGCTTTGCCTCTACAGGTGTTCTTTGAAGCGGGACAAATGAGAAAGGAGTGGCGAAGCTCTATCAATGGAGAGAGGAAACAAGTAAGCGGCCAAGCGAAAGACTAAGGTTGGTACTCTTTGCTTCTCTCTCATCTATCTCTCATAAAGGAAAACACAAGTTACTTTGAATTTTTTGTTTCTAAGATAGCTACCTATCTTAGTGGGACTAGCAGATCTGAATAGACAATAGTTTTCTCGAAAACACAATTAGTCTCCCGAATGGGGAAGGTACCCTCTATTCTCTCTCCATTTCCCCTAGCATTTTTGTTTTCAGCCATTAGCCCTAGAGGAATGTTTTCCTCTTCTTCTTCCCCTATAGGCTCTACAAATATGTCTATATGTTCACCTAAGGGTTCTTCTTGATTGCAGCCACTAAATAAGAGAGAAGGTTGGCTGTGTGAAGCAGTGGGGGTGTTGGGAAAACAATTTCCTAAGTTATCTCTACTACTACAAGGCATGAAAGGAAATATTTTGGGTTGGTTTTTAGTTTCTTTTTCCCCACACTGAAAGTACTTGTAGAAACTAAAATTGTGATTGAAAAAACAAATTGAAACTAGCTGAAATGAACTTGCTAAATGGAAATTTGCAGAATTGAAAAAGAAAGCCAAAAAAACACCAGTCTACTTTTGCTGAAATAAGCTATTAGCATAATGTTGGAATAGGAAATAGAAGAAATCAGTAATCATAGAATACTCTGACGCTTCCCCGGAAACGGTGCCAAAAAGTGGTGAGTGCTAGTATTGCAACAAGAATGCTACAACTCCTAGGCTACCAACTTTACTTTTATCAACCCGGTAGTTCGTAACAAACTTGGAAGCGTCGGTGCTATATGCACAAGTACTAGTTCTCATTACAAGTTGTCACTTGGTTAATTGGTACAAGATCACTAAGAGCTCAATTCAACTTCTATAGATTTCAGAAGAAGCTCTAGGTGTGATGAAAGGAAAGAAAGATTACTCTACAGATGCTATTCTAACTGCAGAAAGGTGGAAGACTGGAATGTAAATCAAAACATAGTAAACCCTAATTAACAAGCTAATTCTACTTTTGCCAAAAACACTATGAAAACCATGAAATAAATGTCATTACCTACTCAAGGAAGTAAACAACATGTAACCATGCTATTTCTAGAAGTAAA
The DNA here is from genome assembly GCA_000404065.3 of Pinus taeda. Taxonomy (NCBI): domain Eukaryota; kingdom Viridiplantae; phylum Streptophyta; class Pinopsida; order Pinales; family Pinaceae; genus Pinus; species Pinus taeda. The sequence continues at coordinate 21,455 of APFE031215456.1, forward strand.
TAAGAAAAAAATATATTTTTAGATTTTTATGTGTTTTTATGTGAATTTAACATGCATCTAATTTATTGTGTGTGAGTGTGGGTTTGGACCTTTGGAGGATGTCGGATGGTGTGGATGGGTCCTAAGAGGTCTTAGGTGGCCTTCTAGAGGCTTTTCCCACACTCAGACTTCAAAATAAAGCCTACAAAAAAAAACTACAAGAGGACACAGGAAAACTATAGGAGGAAAACAAGGAAACTACAGGAGGCCTGCAGGAGGAGGCCGAGAGCAATTTTTGCTATTTTTAGGTTTGGGAGACCTATAGGGCATGGATCAAATGGAGGGTGTGATTGCTGGTAATTTGGACTACTGTTGGAAGAGATTTGCTGCTCATAAATTGATAGTTAACCAAGAAAATCATACAAATTTTTGCATTAAAATGGCCTAAACTATGATGTATAGAAGGAAAAGATGGGAAATGTTGTAAGAAAAGAAAGAATGCAAAAGGACTATTGAAAATTAGGAAGTGAACATGATAAAGAAGATCTAAAGCAAATAAAAACTCGACTATCAACCTACTAGAGAGCTGCAAACACTAGATGTCCTAGGAATGAGGAAAATCTTTGTTACTGGGGCAACAAGAGAGTCTTTGCCTCAAAGCATGGTCCCAGAGGGAGGAAGAGAGGCCAAGGAAATGTTTCTAGACTTTTGAATCTTCTCTGATCACTCATTAACCTTCTATAAAAAGCACAAATGGAAGCAAGATGCTAAATCATCAAAAGAAACCTATTTTTAACCATAAGAGAAATACATCTAACAACAAACTAATCTACAAAATGAAGTAAAGCATACAAATACAAGTAAAGAGAAGCTTGGTTGCTTGGGTTGGGCCCTAACCCAAGAGCTTCAGCCCTCTGAGGTAGCTCAGTGATAGGTCAAAAAGGATTCCATATTCATTATCAAAAAATAGCAAGATTACATAAAACTGTCATAAAATAGTAAGCTCGAAATTTGAGCAGTTTTTACATAAGCAAAAAAAGTCGACCCTAGTGAGGCCCTAGGCCTTTCTACTTATAAATTTGAAGCTACCAACAACTTCCTTGAAATCAGGGAGGCTTGGATCCCAAAACTCAAGATAACTATCAATCATCTTCCACTTGCTCGGCTACCTTCTAGTGCATGATTTGACTACTTGTACTCCGAGTTGAATGAAGGGGAATTCGAAGTGAGGAGCAATAAATGAGGGGGATTCCCTCCTATAAGTCCTCTCCTCTGTCTACTTAGAGTTATTGTTGTATTTTCACCACTAGATCCTTGACTTTGACCTCAAAATCCATCAATAATCTGCATTAAATACATGTTAGACCACACGGCATAATAACTAACTCAGCTCACCCTATAAGCATAAACATAATCCGAAAATCATACAAAAAGCTAAGAGAATGGTTGATTTGACTAGGTTAGGAGGTAAAATGAGCCCATATAATTACCCATTTATGAGGCTCATCAAGGCCCTAGATGCAGTCAAAGGGAGGCCCTAGCCACTGCAAGAAGGATCCATAAGACAACAAGAAGGAAGCCCTAGAAGCAACGTGGAAGTCTTATGTTTTGTTGTAGGTACAACGTGTGAAAGAGAGGTTGTTTTGAGTGTTGTTCTTGGGTGATCTTGTAGGGATAAGGGCCGAAGTTTGAAGTTTAAGATCACAACAAGAAGAGGCATTCAACATGGGTTAAATAGGGTTGTTATGTGGCTATTCCAGGAAGATTGAAGGGTTGAAAAGAGGCTGAGTATCTTCCTTGAAGCTTCAACTAAAGGATGAAACTCAACTAAAGGATGACTTAGCTAATAAAGTTCATGATGGCCTTTTACAATCATATACTTATGAGTGAACCCAACTCTTATTATTGGGACTTATCCTAGTGTCCTGATATGTTGGATATAGAGGACAAATGCGATCTCCCTTTCTCCATTGCATTCCTCCCAACTTGAAAATAAAAAGGGGACATAATGAATTTCATATGCACATACTTAATAGATAAATATTCCCAATCTCGTGTCATCTACTAGTTGCGCCTGCTTGAGCTAGGCTCAAGAAATTAGTTAATCTAGAGCATGCATATCTATACTTATTCTCCACACTCCTCTAGGTGGATCTCTCTATCCCTGTAGTTCTAGTGTAAGGGTTTGGGTATGGTAAGGGTTGCTAGCTAGTTTTTTGAACCTTTTTATTTACATCTATTTTTGCCTAGCCTTACCCTATTCTCATCTCTATGTATTCTCAAATTAAACCAACTACACAATTAGAAAATTTGTTCTTGTGTGGTATCTCAAAATACTTTTCAAACATAAAATTACAACATACTATCACAAGGGGACTAACCATGGTTTAACAGATCAAACTTGACATCTTACATTAACAATTTCCTTTTACGTGATGCCAGTCTTCTATCCAGGCCTTGGAACCATGCCTAAAGGGGTGTACTACATGACCGGGGGTTTACACTGCCAGTAAACTTAATTATAACTAATTATGAGAACAAGATAGCATTGTTTATATACCAGATTGTTTAAATTAAAGATTAGCTTCCTGTATGAATTAAAATTCACTGGTAGAAACAGAGATAGTTTCCAACAAAAGCACCCAAAAAAGAAGAAAAAGTCATAGGAGACACTCATTTCGCTTCTTCGATGTTGGTATTTGAGACCTACACCACCATCATCACTTCCACATTCATCCTCCTACACCTCAAGAGTTCTAGGTACCAATTTTCCCCTGTTTCTTGAAATCTCTCTAATAGGAGTCTCTGCATCCTTCTCAGAAAAAGGAACCATAAGTGGATTGGTTCTGTGAGGCATAAACTCCTCACCACTTTCAACAGCTTCCATCATCAACTTCCATTATTTAAAATAAAACTGAAAAACAAAATGGTTGTAAGAAGCTTCTGCAGATGCCATTTTTGTAGCTCTGGGAGCATTTTTGGGGACACCAAAATGTTTTCAATTTTCATCGACATTTATTTCAACTCCACCATCCTTTGCTAGAAAGGATAACGCAAAGATGTTTTCTACTATATGGGAAAGTTATATTCTATTTAGAACCAAATTCTCTAATCCAGCTTACTTTTGTTTTCGCAAAATGTTAAATATGCTTGCCATATTCTTGTCTGTTTATGATTTTTCATCTTCTGGGGACTCTTTTACTGCTTCAGGTTGAGTGCTTTCTGTCGACTTAGTCTATTTTCTCTGTACTATAGCTTTCCTTTGCTTGGGTTCATTATCCATTGGTCCAAGCATCGTGCAAATTCCTACCACATGCTGGAAAACAAAAGCAGCTAAAAGCCCAATATTTCTCCATGATATTTGGGTTTGATCATCATTTCCCTCCAAAGACCTGCTTCCATATGCCTGGTCACTATAGTTTATTATAATATCACTACTAATAAAATCAACTGGAGTATCACCATCATTTTTCTGTGATTTGTTAACAGTAGCAAGGAATGTGGATGTGAGATCAAAGAGTGTATCAGCATTTGTAACTTGCTCACGTGGTCTCTAAGCAAAGTTATGCAAGCTTTCCACTTTGCTAATTATAGCCTCAAATTTTCCAGATTCTGCTTTTAAAATATTTTCTCTCTCCTTAGCAATCGAAGTCTTGAGAGGATGATAATGGTACCTTAACTTACAATGTTGCACCATACTATGATTGGTACCACTGCATGCACTAGCATCTTCTTTCTATCTCGGGGGCTTAATGTGGCCTTGTTGTGATCCTTTTACCCCACGTGAGGAATCTTCCAGTGTATGACTCAATGTTTCTTCCTCTTTAACTCTAGCTTGGGTACCAAGCCTTCTACCCATCCTTTCTATCAGCTACTTTTGGAGTTGATAGAAATGAAAATATTCAACCAAAGCTGGAAGGAAGGGATTAAAATTGAGATTTTTGATTGAAGAACTACCATGAAATGGAAAGAGAGCAAGAAAATATTTTTGTGTTGCATTGAAATGAGGGAGGGCCGGGAATTTTGATTTCCCCTACCCTAAGAAGTCTGCTTTGTAATAGAAGGGGGATGAAGGCCCACTACAATGGATATAAAGTCCCAAGACATACACATTGTTGAATGAAATGTGTAGGCGCAATGTGCCAATTAAGCAGGAGGATTGGGAGAAGTGACACATGTGGGAGAGTGGCCATATTATTGAAGAATTGTTTACATTGAGGAAGGGCACCATTTGAATATGGTAAGAATATCAATTCTAACGTGGAGAGTTTCCAACACCACTTTCTCATATACATGAGGGAGTTTACAATTTGTATATCTTTGTCTCAGTCCCAGGGTGAATATATTAGTGTAAGGATTCATTGTTTCATGATCCATATGTTGGATGCTTTGCTAAACTTGAGCTTTATGAGGAAATCTCTTTAGATATCTAGAACATCTCAGAAATTTATTTGAACAATTATTGTCTTGCAACAATTTTTATTGATGATAAATTGCTTGGTAATGTACACATGCATAGAAGAGTGTGACTGATGGCATGGATATTCTACCTTTCTGGTCGAAATGGCCACCTCTAAAGATAATATTTGAGCCTTTGAGCCTTTATTTGAGATGGCATCCAAGAATTTGGAGTGAATACATCAAGAAACTTTATATCTTGACATATTCCAGCTGAATTGCCAAACATGCAAGAGAAACTAAAACCAGGGGTTATATATGTAATAGCCCCCGTGTATGGGAAGTCCAGGCTTTTAGATGAATATTTCCGCATTTAATAATTGGATGAGGATGAATATTTCTGTTACACTATGTGTTGTTATTGATATGTTTGGATGTTTTAGGTGAACACTTGGCCCATCTTCAAGAACATCCAATAACGTTCGAGTCCAAGACAAATTTAAAGAGATCATTATCAAATTAGTTATCCAGCTATGAAAGAGAATCAAGTTTTTGAAGGGATACATCTAGTACTATCAAAGCATATTGTGGACCATGTTAGACAATGGATCAAAAAAGTTTTCATAATGTCTGCTAAAATTTGACATTTAGCATTGTCTTAGCATTTTCTTATCAGCTTTCATGGAGGCAAAATGTGACAGGAAAAACTTGAACAATAATGGTGGCCACTAGAATGATAAACACAATGAATTAGAAAAATGTAATATGTTTCTATGATGACACAGGGGAAGATACTTATTACTCTCAACGTGGTTTTACAGGAAAAATAGTTTTTTCCTTTGAGTATAGTTGATGTATCGTAATGTAGCGGTTGTTTCCTTGCTACAATTAAACGAATATATATCCATCTCAAGATGAAATAGTAACACCAGTATATCCTCGAATGATACGGGCTATGTGTTGTGCTCAACAGCTAGGAAATTCTCTATCGGTCATAATGCGATGAAGCATTGGGTTTTGGTTTCCATGCTCATGCTGTCAAAGTATATCAATACAAGTGATGAAAAACATATGTTCAATTCCCTGGAAAATATCTTATTTTCATTACTTGTCCATGATAAATCCATGGCCATTGTTGAGAAACATAATCAAAAGAAAATAAATATGTAGTTTATTTAAGAAAATGTGGCATGAGCAGAAAACATATGCACCAAATTACAAAATGTGAAAGTCAAAGTTCTGTCTAAAAGTTTTAAATTATAAACAATTCAAACATTTGCCAGGAAGTTTAACGAATGCAACTGCCCATCACTCATCCAATGGCCATTTGAGGAGGGTTGAAGCCATCCATCTATATGAACAGATCTATAAAATCAAACAAGGACTTTGAAGAAGGGATCCCTGATTTTTCATACCCAAAAATTGCCCGATTATTGAGCAAGGGCCTGACAAGTTAGTGAGGGTTTCCCTTTTGTTTTTGTTTCAATCTATTTTCATGCTTAGATTTTTTCTAATATGATGTCAATGGTGGAACTTAATATACGACGTTGCACCATACTTTGATTGTTACTACTGCATGTGGTAGCATCTTCATTCTCTCTCGAGGGATTACTGTGGCCGTGTTGTGATCATTTTACCCCACGAGAGGAATCTTGGAGTGTCTGACTCAATGTTTCTTCCTCTTTAACTCTATCTCAGGTACCAAGCTTTCTACCCATCCCTTCTATCACTTTCTTTTGGAGTTGAGAGCAATGAAAAAATTCAACCAAAGCTAGAAGGAAGGGCTTGAAATCTATGTTACTAGAAACCAGAAAGGGGAAACGGAATGAGAAACAACAACGAGACGAGAAGCAAAGTTTGGAGATTTCACATTCAAGAAATGAGGAGAGAGAAAAACAAGACAAATATGAAACACACAACCAAGAATTTGTTTCACATTCAAGAAACGAGGAGAGAGAAAAAACAAGAAAAATATGAAACAAAAAACCAAGCATTCATCATTAACATTCTCGAATACTATTGTTCATAGGTAGTTGCTCATAGGCTTTAGATGCTCACATTGTCCATTCCTTAATACTTATAGTGATCAACAAAGCTTCCATTGCTCACATAAGCCATTCTTGAATACCCATGTTTGATCCTCTAGGTTGGCAAATACAATAGTGAAGAAACACTTGGCACCAAATTCAAGTTTGATTTAGCCTTTTCATTTTCTGGATGAGTACTTGATCACACATACATTGTATATATTCTTGGATGTGACATGAGTGGAGCTCAAATTTGGGATCTATTGTATCATTTTCCACACAGTTATTGGGTTATTGTTTTCATGATTGGGTAACAAGATGGTGGAGATTGAGTTGATATGCATTGGATATAGAGCCAAAATAAAGGGTCGTCTCGAATTATTTCCACTTGCAGAACTATAAATACTACATGTGTTTGAAGACAAAATCTAAAGAGAAAACTTTCAAATTTTTATCTTTAATCCATTATAATAGAAAACTAATCTTTATAATAATAAAATAATAGATTTTAAAAGTATAGTTGAGCTACATATTAAATGTTGGTTTGTGAGAAAAAATTAACTAACTATTTAACTACTCATTTTATAAAAATATATTAAAATATCTATACAAATTTTTAATTATAAAAGAGATTTGATCCCTTAGGTGTTGGATATCCGAATTAAGATGGATCTAGGCTAGTATTTATTTACCATAATTTATTGTGTTAAAGTGTATAATGACTATCTCATATTTGTATTTGCATTGATTAAATGATTATTATATGTAGTCATGTTTTATATTAATTATTTTAATGCATCATATATATGGTTTTGTATAGTAAATTTATTTTTATGTTAAATTTTAATAGTTAATCTTTCTTGATATTAGTTATTTTTTTATTAATTTTCCTTTTATTCTGTTGGATCCATTAAAATATGTTATTTGACTCAATGTTTCCAATTAACAAGTGTGTTGATCAATATAAATAAATGAAATAAATTATTAAATTGTTATTTTTTTAATTTCTACTTAGTTAAATATTATATATAAATATCACTTGTGGTTATAACATACCAAACCATTCCTTTTTAGTTGTTAAATATGATTATGTTAAAATAACTTTAAAAAATGTTATCACCCCATGGTTAGAACTTACCAAGCCATTCTTTTTTAGTCCCTAGATTTGTTTGTGTTAAAATAACTTTTGAAAAGGTGTTATGGCCAATAGTTTTGTTATATTCCATGGTTTTGTACTTTATATTCATTTAATTTGCTAGTTTTTGCACATGGTTTTGTTAGATTCCATGGTTTTGTAATTAATATTTATTTAATTTATTATTTTTTTTCTCATCAATTTTCTTTCATAAATTAAAACAAGCAAGAGAGACCTTGAAGTCTTGAAAAGAAATGTCATAATCTAGGTATTTTATTCTAGGCCCCTCTTAATATATTTTTAGTTGTTAGATTTTTGTGCCAAGAGACCCTTTCCACCTGGGGAATATGTTATAATGTTTCGCATTTTAACGCAGTCAAAATAAAACAAAATCAAATCAAATAAAAAATAAAAAACATAAAAGTCTACAGTGCATAGTTTTTTCTTGCTGATGGTTTTCCCATGGTACTCCTAACCCATGGTTTTTGTCCATGGTATTTTTCAATGTAGCCTATTCAAAGGCTAATAACTAAAGCAACCTAGATCCATTTTAGTTGTGGATCAAGCATTGAGAGGATAAAATCTCTTCACTTAAAGAGGTTTGTAGCTTGGGGGAGAGAGAGAGAGAGAGAGATTTGGTCTCTCTTGATGTTAGAGAGAGATAGATCTACGCTGGTTATTTATAAATGAAGAGGAGTATTTTCTTGTAGTAGTACTCCTATTTGTTTTGTATTCAAATTTTATTAAATGATGGATTTCTATTTTGTATTTTGATTTGTGAGACTTGTTTATTTTTATAAATTTACAATTATTTCTATCACTAATTTTATGTAATTATGAAACTTTCCATATTTATCATAGTTGAAATTAGGTTTGTATTATAGACATATTAATCAATAGCTTGTTACTCTTAAGCTTTATTATTGCAAATTACCTAACATAATCTCACTTATCACCGATGAAAAAGTATTTATGGGATAAAACTATTAATGGGATGGGTAATAGATAATTATTATTTTTTATATATTAAATTAATGTCTTTGGTTGATGATATTTAATATTATAGATATTCTAATAGTTGATAAAAGTTTCTATAGGATGTTTTTATCAAAA
>APFE031215456.1:30450-51936 GCA_000404065.3 Pinus taeda
ATTTATAATTTTATATAAAAATACACATTTTAAATATTAAATACAATCACTAAATCCAGTTTTAAATAAAAGAAGCACAAAAATAACAAATTTTTTTTTGTAAAAACTTAACTATACACTGCTACACATCAATGGTTACAATTAGAAAAATAACATAACTTTAACTAATAAAATCCCTAAATAGTCAACATTGTTAAAGATATATTAAGCACTATTGCAAGGTGTTGTCGCTAGGGTGAACACCCAACCTATTTGCAACAACCCTGTTTGGTTAGCACCTAAGCTATATATGGTTGACTTCTAACCATAGACTATGAAAATGCCACCTAAGCTATATATGGTTGACTTCTAACCATAAACTATGAAAATGCCTTAAAAAACTATCTAGAAAACCAATGTTTTTTATGATTCATGTTGACGTCCAATCAGGAAGAGATCCATATTGCAAATGAACCAGAAGAGATCCATATTGCAAATGAACCAAATTAATGTCTTCCATAAAACAATTTCAAGAAATGAATTGTTTTTGGAAAACCCAGTTTTTTGCATTAAAAAATGAAAACTATCACATAAAACATTGTTTTCTATATCGTTCCATTATTTATATAGTTTTTTCAACTTCCTTTCCATTTCTATTAACAGAGCTTAAAATTGAGATTCCATTTCTGGTAATAGAACTTGAAATTGAGATTTCTCATTAAGAACTGCCCTGAAATGGAAAGAGAGCAAGAAACTCTTTTCGTGTTGCATTGAAATGAGGGAGGGCAGGGAGTTACCTTGAGAAGTCTAGGTTGTTGTTTTTTCGTTGTTTTCCTGGCATGGTATAATACCAAACTACTATTTTTGTAATTTCTGGTGTGGTATACTACCAAATTACTATAAGAGTTCAACATATATTTAATATAAATTTCATTGCCAATATAGTAGTTGTGGGGCTAGTTCATTTGAAACTGAATTCTTAAAAAACAAAACCCAAATAACCTAATTTTAGGTGAAAAAATAGATCCATGTTTTGTGAGCAAGCCATTGAAGAGATCCCCAATCTTGTTTCTCAACACATCCAAATTCAACCATGAAACAATAACTGTCAGTGAAGTGCTACAACATTTCATGTGAAAATATAAAACAAATTTACAAATTAATTCTAAGAATGGCCATCCATCTAGAAACTCTAAAAATTGATCCAATGACCTGTACATGTTTCCATATAGTCATAGATCAGATTGAACTGTGCCCATGGTCTTTCCTTTTTTTTCAACTATTCAACATGCATTACATGTGAAAATATAAAACAAATTTGCAAATCAATTCTAAGATTCAACTACTCAACATGCATTTCATGTGAAAATATAAAACAAATTTGCAAATCAATTCTAAGAATGGCCATCCATCTAGAAACCCTAAAGATTGATCGAGCCATCTGTACCTGTTTCCATATAGCCACAGATAAGATTGTATTATGCCCATGGTCTTTCCTTCTTTTTTTTAACTACTCAACATTCATTCGAATACACTAAGGCGAGGAAGAAAACTTATTTTGATCTTTCCTTTTTTTTTCAACTAAATATTTATTCGGATACGATAAGGCGGGGAAGAAAACACGACATAATGGTCTTTCCTCTTTTTTCAAATACTCAACATACGCTGGGAAACCGGGAAGAAAACGTGACATAATGGTCTTTCCTCTTTTTTCAACTACTCAACATTCATTTGAATACACTAAGGCAGGGAAGAAAATGTGGAAAAATGGTCTCTTTTTTTTCAACTATTCAACATTCATTCAAATACACTAAGGTGGGAAAGAAAACGCCACAGAAATTAAATTTTTAATTTGGATATCGTTAAATTTTTTAATTATAACTATTTAATTTTAAAAACATTATATTTTATGAATATATCAAAATGTATGGAATGTATATTTCCTTATCTTATTGCATACTCATTTCAAAAAATTATATTTTTTATTTTTCTTACTAAATAATTAACCATGTTATAAGTTGTAATTTTAAACAAATTCAGATTTGGATTTTACATAATTAAACAAAAAAACTATAAATAATTTTTATTAATGTTTAATTGTCTAATACTAATATTATTGGTTTCCATGTTATTTAAACAAATGAAATTTGGTTTTATAATTATTATGTCAAACTTTAAAGCTAAAAATTAACCTTTAACAATGCAATGTTTTATAACCAATTTGGATGTAGTTCATTGTTATGGCAGTAAAAAATGAATCTCATGAGTCAATTTGGTTGTAGTTCATTGTGATGGTAGTAAAAAATGAATCTCATGAGCCTAGTCCCACCCACATATTGGTATAGTTTCACTCAAGGAACCATTGATCTTTCTCCATGTATCGGTAATATTGTACCAAGAAGCACCATAATCTATGGCATTTCTATTTCCCACAATTGAAAAAGCACCATAAATCCTTCTACATGAGCATTTTTCTTTCCTATTGTTGAACTAAACATGGCAAGACTATCCTGTGGCAACACGAATTTCCAAAACCCTCATCCTCGCTATCACAATATATCTTAGAATCCGTCATGTTGTAGTGTAGTATCCCTAGTAAGCATATAGGAGTGTAGGGGAACACAACCTCAAAGTCAATGGGAAGCCAAGGGGAAAGGTTTGTGCATCTAAGAGGGATATCTCGATTACATAGATGTGGTTTTCTAATATTTTGCATTAATCAAATGTGTATTTGAGGGGGAATTCAGCCATAAAATAAAAAAAAAAAAAAAAAAAAAAAAAAAAAAAAAAAAAAAAAAAAAAAAAAAAAAAAAAAAAAAAAAAAAAAAAAAAAATAAAATAAAATAAAATAAAATAAAATGCTTGACTGAATTTTCATACACAAGGGTTGATTCTACTTCAAATTTTGATACTGTGTTTACTCACTTTAATGTCATTACATATAACTAATAATTTGAAAGTCCTTATCTCATTTGATCTCATTTTATTTTAATTTTGAAGTGACTAAGCCTTGAACCCCAAATCCTCATAGCTAAGATTTACAAAGTATGCATTTCCTCATTTCCTCTCATTTTACTTCATTTAAATGGAGCAGGTATTCCTTAGCCCCAAACCCACACAACTAAGCTTTGCACACTATAGAATCCTCTCTCTCCCTGGTATTTCACTTGGTTTAGATATACTTTTCTTAGAAGAGAAGCAACATCTCACTAAATACCTTACATGTTAACTTATTATCTGATTGCATTACATTTTCCATGCATTGAGGACATTAATAAAATTCAATTTCACACTCATTTGATGTAATCACCATGTTCCATCAATTTCACATAAACTCTACAAAAAAATGTAAGTAATTATTTTTATTTTTTTCATTGATTCTAAATTAGTAGGTGAGAAAACTGCAATTTCATCTTTATTTTTAAAGTACAATCATAAAAAAAAACTCAACAAAGACTAAAGATAGATTAAAACCTTTATGGAGTGAAAAATATTGTTGGTATCTTCCAGAATAACACTACTTTCAGAAGTTGGGTTCAGATTTGACCCCAAATGCAAGAACTAGAGTGAGAAGCTTATTTTAAAGTTTTTATAACATGATATATTATAAAAAAAATTGAAGAGGCACACAATACAATTTTTTTTTGTATCTAGTATCATTCTAGAAAGAGAAAAGTACTCATTGGGCTATCTATGACATGAGTAAGAATCACTACCCCCTACATTCAAAATCATCATGGACATTTAAATATTAAAAAAGTAATTGATTAGGCTACCTATGAGTAAATAAGAGTTATTCCCCACCTTTCCAAACTATCATGTACATTTAAGCTATCATATTTTATCAACATCCTTTCTATGATGCAACACATTACAACTTTCCATTATATCTATGCATTATATGAGTTGATGTACTTGTAAGGTGCATAAATTCCAAGATAGTTGTCCAAATACCCATGTTTCCAATAAATTAATTGTTTAAGTAAGAGACACATTCTATTGTAGGAAGCATGCATCAATCAAACACTACACTACTCATATTTCACAAACCCAACCAATTATTCATACACAAACACATTCAAGACTAATCCACAATAACAAACAATGCTCAAAACAATATTCTTCATCAAACATCTACTAATGCATAAACAATGAGGAGACAAGAGACACATAGAATATGCGATAAACCAGGGCCAAAACCTCTCCAAGATGAGAGGAAAACCCAAATGAGACCTTGTTCTTATATGATGAATACCAAGACCATGGCCTAGACCCTTGACTCAATGACCTCTCCAAGACCATGTCACAAGCCTCCTTGATTCAAGTTCCTTATTTCTCCTTGAGTCAACGATGATCAGGCTTCTTCCTTCAATAAATTGACTATCCTTGAAATTCTAGTTCCATGGATTAGATCTGTAGTTCTTGGCCCTCTTGCATAAACCCTAGAATGTGTGGTTGACCAACATTTTTAACCTTGATCTTCTTCACTTGATTGTATGAACTCTTATTATAATTCGACGTGTAACCTTGCTTATCTTCTTCCTTGATTCGACTTCTTGGACAACAACAAGATCTTCGACCTTTTCTGTAGTAGATAGTTCTTCCTTCCTTCGCATGTGTGGATCTATTAGCCCTAAAACAGACCCATAAACAACACCAGAATCTTCTCTCTTTGTTTCCTTCTCTTGGTTGGTTATCTTAGCACTTCTTATTACAGACTTACTTAACAAAATTTTCTTGCCCACAAATGGACGATGAACTACCCTATATATAATGTTTTTTCCATCAAAACCACATGCTAGGAAGTGTTAAGGAGTGTTAAGGGAACACAAGGGAGCAATAGGTGAAAATAATGCATGAAAATGAATGATTATGTTTTTGTGACATGAAGTGTTAGTGAGTTCTAGGTATGTTAAGGAGGGAGTGATAAGGTATGCTAGGTAGTGTTAAGGCATATTAGAAGCCAAGGAAATATGTCAAGATGTTTCAGATGCTAGGGTGTGCCAATGCATGCCACGAAGTGTTATGGAGTGCCAGGGAAACATAAGGGAGCACTAGTTTCAAGTGCATGGAAATGAATGACTAAGAGTGTGTGACAAGGAGTGAGTGAGTTCTAGGTGTGCTAAGGAGGGGATTCCAAGGTATGTTAGGTGGTGCTAAGAAATGCTAGAGTGTTAGGGAAACATGCCAGGGTATGCCAATGCATGTGAGTGTGTGCCAATGCGTGTCAAGGACTGTTAGGGAGTGTGACATAAATACAAAGGAAAACTAGTTCAAAATGCATGGAAATGAATGAATAAGAGTGTATGATGGGGAGTGTCAATGAATTCCAAGTGTGCTCAGGAGGAAGTGATAAAGTTATATGCTAGGTAGTTCCAAGGCATGCAAGAGTGCCATGACATGTCAAGGAGTGGTACAATATGATAGGGAGTTCTAAAGCATGCCATGGCATGCAAGAAATGCCAACATGTGCCACATAGTACTAAGAGATTGTTAGACATGGCAGGTGCTATGCCATGTCAAGATGTAAACTATGTTGCTTAGTTGTTTTATGGCCATGGTTAGACATGAGCCTTGACTTGGTATCATCTTAAGCAAGGTCAGATAAGATTGGGCATGAGTAGCCTAAGATGAGTTATAATTCATTGTTAGGTGAACAAGGGATAGTATAGTTGTAGTAACTGTAACTTGGTCAAGATGTTATAGTCGAGGTAGGACTTGGTTGGTTCCCAAGTCTTAAAACCAATAAGGGTAGTTATGAGGGCATGATAGCTAAGGAGTGCTAGGGCATGCCAAGGAATGAAAAGGTGTGATAACACATGCCAAACAATGTCAATGCATGTCGAGGAGTGTTGGCGAGTGTGAGGGCATCACAAGGGAGAACTAGGTCAAAGTGCATGGAAACAAAAAGACAAGAGTGTCTTCCAACTGTCACAAGGACGAATTGTATTAGGATAATTTTATAATAGGACTTGCAATAGGTAAGCCTACAATTACAATAAGGGGATGGAAAAAGCAATTTCAGACAAAGGGAGAATTTTTCTAGGGACAACACTATTTTTTCAATGATTTGGTAGGGTTCTAAAATCACAAAAAAAGTAAGGCTATCTATGAGGGCATGACAATTAGGGAGTGCCAAGGTGTGCAAGGAATGACAGAAGTGATAAAACATGCTAGAAAGTTCCAAGGCATGTTAGTCATTCCAAGACATGCCAAGTGCTAAGGCATACTAAGAGGTGTCAGGTGCTAGGGTGTGGCGCCAACGCATGCTAAGGAGTGTCAGGAAACACAAGGGAGGACTAGTTTCAATTTCATGTAAATGAACGAATAAGAGTGTTTGATAGGGAGTGTTAGCAACTTCTAGGTGTGCTAAGGAGGCATTGACAAGGTATGTTAGGTAGTGTCAGGGAAACGTAAGGAAGGACTAGTTTCAATTGCATGGAAATGAATGAATAATAGTGCATGATAAGGAGTGTTAGAAATTCTGGGTGTGCTAAGGAGGCATATTTAGACAAATTTTGGGAGGGTTTGGAGAAACTTTTGTGCTTTGGTGTAGACTTGCAATTTTTTGTCTTGCAGCACAGCGAGCTCGCACTTTGCTTCTTCATCAAGGCTCCAAATGATGTAAAATCAACATTTTTGGAAATATTATGACCCCATATCAAACCCAATTTGCCCACTTTCCTAGTCTGGGGCTTAGGTTTTGAGAAATTTACAAAAAAGAGGCCAAAAATCATCATTCTGCCCCTCTATTTCCATTTCATTGCACACCTGGAGGCACCTTGGGAGAATGGCCATATCTTAGCCAACATTTTGAGTGAAACAATACGCTAAAGACATCCACACTCTCCTAGATTTATAGAAAAGGCTTCCAATCTAGACCTGGACTTCAGAAAGGCACTCAAAAATGGCCTTCAACAGCTCGTTGTACACCTGGAAATTTCTGAGATTCTTGTAAATTTTCATTGTGTAATTTTTTGTAATTCCTAGTTTGACTCTGGTAAAAGTCAAAAGGGTGAAGTAGATGAATGTTAGGGGTAAAAGTAAATGTAAATAATGGGTGGTTAGTATTTATAAGTTGTTTTGATGTAAATTTGACCTCATTTATGAGAGAGTTTGGAGTCAAAGTTAATTATAGAAGTCGTTATTAACTTCCATAAACATTAGAGTTTAGTTAGAACAACTCATGGAATAGTTCCTAGAGTCATTGATTCAACCCCTAAGAGTGGGGAGATGTTGTTTTGGTCTTTATGTATCAGTTTCTCAGTAAGAGAACAGGTTGGATTTCAGAGGAGAGAACTATTGTAGCTTGTACTTGGACATTTTTTGCAAATCAAAGGATACAATTTGCAACTATTATCTAGAAATTCATGTGCGGTAAGTTTGTGATGTTATTTTTTCTTTGTTATAGCTTTATATGAAAGATATTAATCTTCTCTTTCCGTTCATCAATTACTCAATGGTTTTCCTTACATTTCATAAACAAAATTCTTTGCATAAAGCTCTGTTTTGATGGAAAAATCATTATGTGTTACTTTATTTCTTGCTTAATGAATTCATGTTTCATGCTCATTAATACCTTTTGCTTCTTCTAAACACTAGACTACACCAAAAAACCCTAAGATCCATCACAAAAGTAATTCTACCTTTCTCCTTTTTGTATTTTTTGTTGTAACCCTTTGATCCTCTGACTTAGGTACCTGGTTTTTCTCCCTTATCTAGCAACAAAGCCCTAAATTTTCCAAAACCCACTTGAACCTAGCTATCTAGCCTAAAATTCTTTACATTCTAGTAATCTCTTTATTGTGATTTCATAGAGAGATCCCTCTCTAGTTTGGTAGAACTGGCTACCAAACTAAAATCTTGGTATGTGATTACCTCCGTCGATCTCCTCATCAGCCTGGGACATTGTGGAGGATAAAAGAGGGCTTGAAAACTAGGGAGTGCCAAGGTGTTCTAGTGAATGTAATGTTCCCAAGTCATGGAAAAATGTAATGCTAGTTGTAAGGTCATGACTGCCAATATGTTTTAGGGAATGCTAAGGGCATGCTAACATGTGACAAATAGTACGAAGACATGTCAAACAAGATAATATGTGCCAAGTGCGAAGGCATGCCAAGATGTACAAGGGTGTGACAATGCATGCCAGGGACTGTCAAGGGAGCAAAAGGGAGGAACAAGTTAAAATGAAAGTAAATGAGCACATAATAGGGATAATAAGTCATCAATTTACACTAGGTTCCAATAGGTGCCAAGTGCCAAGTGTCAATGCATTCTAAGTGCCAAATCTTCCTCCGTTTCTTCTCATATAGTTTTCAATAATTAATCTCAGATAAAATTTTTATTAAACCATGTCAAATCGTACCAAGTCATCTCAATGCATGTCAAACATGCTAATACTTTCCAAGTGCCAACACATTCCAAGTGCCAATGTGCGTCAAGGAGTGTGATGCATGCTATGAAGTGGAAGAGAATATCGAAGAGTGCTAAGGTGTGTAGAGAGTGCCAATGCATGCCAAGGAGTGTTAAAGCGTATTAGGACAACACAAGGGAGCACTAGGTCAAAATGCATGGAAGTGAATGAATATAAGGGCAGGTTGGGGAGTGTTAATGAGTGCTAGCTGTCATGCCAAGGAGGGAGTGACAAGGTATGCTAAGCATGGGTAAGGCACACCATGTAATATCAGGGAATTTCAAGAAGTGCTAGAGTATGCTAGGTATTTTTGGGGTGTACTAACGTCTACCAAATAGTGCCAAGGCATTCTAGGTGCTAAGACATGCTAGGATGTGCATGGTGCCATAGTATGCCAATATGCATCAAGGAGTTTCAAGGAAAAAAAGGAATAAACAAGCTAAAATATAAGGAACTGAACACATAAGAGGGTTAATAAGTTGGGACTTTATCTTTTTCAAAAGGGGCATGCTAGGCACAATTATAATATGTTCCAATATATGCCAAGTGCCAATGCGTGCCAAGTTCTAATGTTTTTCAATGCAATATTTTGCCAAGGTGTTCCAGACATGACAGCACATGGTAGGGGAGTGCTATTCTATGCTAGGGCATTCCAACATGTGCTTGGGCATCCTACTCATGGCAAGATGTTCCAAGACATGTGAGGTGCCAAGGAATGTTAGCGTACTGTTCCAAAGCATGTTAAGGTGTGCCATGAGTGTTGAGGAGTGCTAGGTCTCCCTCATGAATAGAATTGATAGAGCTTGCTTATGTATTAAATAATATAGTTCCTACACACACTAGTGGAACTTTATTTAAAGGAAATTTGCTAGATAATAAACCTAATAGAGATGAATCATGTGTTGACTCATAGGAAAACTATATTTTTATGACTTGAGGGAAATGATACACACTAATTAATTCTTAAAAATTTGACTGATTATTATAACCACTATGAACTTGGACACATAATAAAAAAGACTCCATAATAATGGTCTTAAATCATTATCCTTTGAAAAAACAATATAGTAGCAAGTACATATCTTCATCAAAAACTCATTGGAATGATCAATGATGTTGAACATTTTTTGACCATCACCAAAAGCAACCAAAAATAGCATTGGTGAGGGTCAATAAAATATCATCACTAGAAGTATAACCAAAAAGAGAATTAGTGATGGGCCTTTAACGACCCTCACCAAAAGTGTCACCAAAGAGAAAATTAGTGACGAGCCTTTAATGACCCTCACCAAAAGTGTTATTGAAAATGGATTTGGTGAAAAACCTTAAAGGACCATCATTATATATGCTTACAACAATGATTTTTTAAAGATCGTCACCATATGTAACATTGGCGACAGACCTTTAAGGTCTGTCACAAGCATGAAGTGTCATAAAAAACTCATTGGAATGATCAATGATGATGAACATTTATTGACTATCACCAAAAGTAATCAAAAAGATCATTGGTGAGGGTCAATAAAATATCGTCACTAGAAGTGTCACCAAAGAGAGAATTAGTGATGGGAATTTAACGACCCTCACGAAAGTGTCACCAAAGAAAGAATTAGTGACGAGCCTTTAACGACCCTCACCAAAAGTGTCATTAAAATTGGCTTTGGTGACAAACCTTAAAGGACCATCACTATATACACTTATAACAATGTTTTTTTAAAGATCGTCACCATATGTCACATTGGTGATGGACCTTAAAGGTCCATCATAGGCATGACCCTCACCAATGAACTTTTCTCTTGTAGTGATTGGTTTTTCAAGCCTACACCTTCCCTGATTGTCTACTAACTTCATTATCTACTCATATAGCTCCAAAGAAAAGGATGCAAAGAAAATTTCGTGGATTTCTGTATATAAGTAGCACTCCAACCAATGTTCCTTAGATACTCGTGGGTTCCTATTTCCCTACACCATGAACTCGTGAATCTTCTTGTCCAACCACCCTTCAATTTCTTTATTTGTTGGATTCTAGTGACACGACATCAGACATCCCTTATGTAGATCCCGATCTTGGCAACGGAACCATTTGTTTGCTTGTATGAGCCTAACCCAGGTTCAGAGATGATTTAGCCAAACAAGTCCCAATTCAATTGGCCCTTTCGGCAACAGTCCACGGAGCGCAGACTGATGTATCACCTGAAGTAGTATGGTAGGGTGCCAAAACCAAGTTTTTGCACCCTAGAGATGCTTGATGGTCTTTCGGTGGTCCACGCTTTGACCCTGCACACACGTCACTATGTGCACCTATCAATACCTCGCAGCGTGCAATGTTACCTTCGTGCAGTCCTGATCGAGGCGTGATCCGTGTTATTACCCAAGTTCCTTACTGTTAACCCGATATTATCTGATTACTTAACTTATCTGTATGAGCCCAATTATACTTAACATTGTTTAATATTCATATAAGTGCGTACGATAAACAAAACAATATAAATGCATAGAAAGTAATACAAAAGCAGATACACAGTATTTCGAATCAAACTTCTCTTTATTATTCTTCTTCTTGGGTTACATACTCGACTCAGCCCTGCACACTCAACTGCAAGGGTCCGTGCACTTAGCTGCGGACTCTACTAGGCCTCTGCGCACTCAGTTACAAATCCTCTTCCTACTACTACGACCCAAGACACTTAGACTTCTTCTCTATGCTTGCTATCTTCTAGACTCCATTATTTTTCATCTATCTCCCATTTTCTTTACAACTTAGAGTCTCACTCTATTTATACAATCCCATGGTCTGTGAACCATGGATAGACCAACATTACATTACAAAACTTAGGGTAGACAACCCTATGACTCAACATACATTTCGCGCTCCACGCCCGCAATTTGCGGAGTCTTACAACATTATTTGACCAAAACTTGGGCTTTGAGCCCCAAAACATGCTATGGGAGGATTCCATTCCCAATAGATTAGGTCTCTTCTAAGCTCTGCCATCTTGAGGTTAAGCATAATTTTTCCATTTCTTCCTTCTTGTAGTAGTCATTCCTCCCCTTTCAAGGTCTTCTAACTGTATGGGAGTGATGAGAAATGATGAAGGGATTGGATGATGATGCTAGGGCTCAAAGGGAGTAGTGTAGGTTTGTGAAAATGGAGAGGATGTTGTGTTTGTTTTTCTCAAGAATGAAATGGAATGGATGAATGATGAATAGATAGTGAATATGAAGTGGATGGAGGGCTTGGAGTGATGTGGTGACTTCGGCATTTGCAAAAATTTCTTCTTTTAACTGTTGTCCTCATTCCTTGAAATCATCACCCTTCATAATTTGAGTTTTCAACATTACATGAGTGAAGGAGTGAGCTGCAATTAACTAGTTGAAGGCAGCTGATATTGCAGACCCATCCTTAGCTTATAAAACCTCATCTCTCATGCATTGACAACAAATTTCTAGCTATAATATGCTCAAGAGAAGAGGTCAAGAATATTGCTTACCTGTACCTACTTGATGGCCTTCATATAGATGTTGGTTGTTGGAGAGTGAATCCTTGTTTGTATTTGTTGCATGTGTTTTTCTCTTTTTTTCTTTGATGTTGTTCCTTGATGTGAATGTACTAGATGGTGATGTTGATGAATCCTCACTGTGTTGGTGGGTTCCCTCTTGATAAATCCCCTTGTCATGTTTCTTTGATAGATGTGGAGGGTTGTATATGTCTCCTTATCACTGTCTGATGAAGTCAACCTCTGTTTTTTCCATTTAAAACTGCTCGCTACCAATCATGTAGGTGTTGTTCTGTATCTTGTAGGATCCTGTAGGTTTTCAAGGAATCTTGTAGGTTTTCAGGACAACCTTTTATATCCGACTTGTTTTTTCCATATCTCCCAAATAGTAGAATGGATTGACCTAAAACTTTTTTAACATGTTTCCATCATCACTATGCACCTCCCATAAAAAAAATTGGTCAATGGATGCATGGATCTCAAAAAACAAAAACAAAAAATGGTTGAAGGTGATGGAGGTCGATTTCTTCGAAACCACGCACTAGAAGTTTTTGCAATTTCTTGGGCATGTTACAATCATCCATATGCATCTCCCCATGAAACAAAAATTTAAATGGATGCACTGATATCAAGAAAATGAAAAAATGGGTGTAAGTGATGAAGGCTGATTTCTCAAAAACTGTACACTATAATTTACTGAAATTGCTTGATAATGTTACCATCATCCATATTCATATCCCCATTATACATATTGGAAAATGGATGCATGGTTTTCAAGTTATGGAAAAAACAAATTTCTGCTCTATGTATTTTTGTATCCTGTAGTAAAACAGAGCATCTTGTAGTTTTTTAGGACAACAAGCAAACTGAATGGTAGAAGCTTGAGAATGATGGGTGGATGGTGGAAATAGATGAGGGTGATGGACTGACATGGCCTTGGCCTTGTTAGAGCATTTGAGAAAAGGAGGAGAAAGTCAAAATTTGACTTCTTTTGACTAGGCTTGACTAATTTTTTCTTTTGGTACCAACTTGTTTGTTTTCTTTTCTTTCTTGCAAATATTTGAGAGTACATGTATTCATCAGAGAAATACATGGAGAAAAGATTTTTTTATTTGTATTTTATTTTTTTTCTTCTAGACCCACTAGCTGCCTCAATGATGTTTTCAACTAGTAGGATTGCCTAGGCACCTCAAATGAGGTTTTCACCAATGATCTTTTCTTTTTTCTCTTTTTTTTCCAACCCATTGACTGCCTCATTGAGATTTTCAATCAATGTGCCAATCTCAGGTACCTTAAAGAAGGTTTTCACCTGAGATTTTATTTTTTCTCTTATTTTTCATTTTTTTTCAACCCTACTCTACTTGAAAAACAAGATCACTTTCAAGTATAAGAATACTTCCAATAGAGACATGCACATATCAAGAAGATAGAAAAATTGATGTGTAGGCTTGAAATATATGCTTTGACATGTACCTGAGTTTGAGTGATAAAATACTTTGAATTTGATGTTATCATGTACAATTGAAGAAGAGAGTAGTGCTACAACTTAGTGGCTGTATGGAACCATAATTTATATATAGATGTGATGCCTCTGTTCTACTTGTTGATTTGGACCACCTTAGATGTCTTCTTCTACCAGGACCTTCAAGTCTTCCTCTTTTTGCTGATTGATCTCTTGAATACATGGAGGATTTGATGGTAACCATGAGGGAGATTTAACAATCTCTGATTTTGATGTATGCTCTTCATCAAGTGCAATCCATGATTCTTTGATCTTCTCTTGCAAATCTTCTTCTTTTGGATGTAGTCCTTCAATGATATCAAGAGAATCTCTTTTTTTCAATACTCTTCCTGCGCTATGGTGAATACCATTGAGCTCCAGAGGAGATGTTTGGAAGCATTGTACCTCAGCATTGTAAGTGGATTTAGCTACTTCAATGTGTGCATTTGGAAATGGTGGTACAGGTAGTTGAGTGGGAATGGATATTTTAGATGGATGTGGTTGGGGTTGTGGTTTTGGTGGAGATGGATGGTAAGGATAACATGGAGTTGGGTATGGAGGATATTGAGGAAAATATTGAGGATATTATGGATGGCCCCCATAAGTTCCTTGCCAACCTTGTTGCCAAAATTGGTTTTGGGGTTGAGATGGACAATGTTGCCAAGGAGAGGGTGTTCTCTAATTACTTTGAGGTGGATATGCATAACCTTCAAATTGTGAATTAGGCTCTTTCATTATACTAGGTTTGATTAGGCTACCATGGTCCTCTTGGAGCTACATAGCATTGCTTCATTGGCAATTGACTTGCTCCATTGTCCTCTTGGTGAACTTCCTTCAACCTTGGTAATGAGGAGAAACATTTAACATCATGTGATTCTACATGGACAACACAAACATATTATTTTTGCTCATTTTGTATTCTTAACATTTCTACTTGTTCGGTTAGATTGCTAAGAATTTCTATTTTAAAGTCATCAAACAAATTTCCAAGCTTAGCTTGATTTACTAATCTTGATGTTGATTGACTTACTCTTACCCTTCCTCTTGATATGTTTTTGCATGTTTCACAAATTTCTTCAAATGATAATTGATATACATCACCTCTACTAATGAGATCAAGGAGATCAATCCACTAATCCCTAATTGTTCTAAGTAAAAGGGTTTTTAGTGTGCCAGATCCTAAATGATGTAGTTTTGCCCTCTTAACATTATATATGAACCTCTCATTTAGATCCTCAAGGCTCTCATATTCTCTTTGATTCATTCTAAATATTTATTCCTTAAGATCATGATCTTTACATTTTCCTAGAAATATATTTTTCATATCATTCCATGATCTTATTGAATTAGTCCTTAAACTCATGAACCATTTAAGAGCTTTATCCTTAGATTTTGTTCGAAATAATCTTAGTTTTTGAGTTTTTAATAAGTAACCATAAGATATACAAAAAATTTCAAATTCAAAGAGAAATGTTTCCAGATCTTTTGACCTCATACCATGAATTTTTGGAAGAAAAGATGGAGGGATGTTTTTCATATGCACACTACCATCAGTATCTTGAATGGTAAATCCAAGAGGATCTTCATCATTTTCATCATCTCCATCCATTTATTCTACATCCTTTGCCATATTCTTCTTCTACCTGTAAAAGTGAATGGTGATGTGGCTCTTACTCCACCACATGATCAAATGTGGGGGTGGATTGATGTTGGATATTTTTTTCTTTTTTATGATTGAATGAATGCTATAGTGCAATGCAATTTTAAACTTTTGAGATTAAATATGCCTAATGCAAATATTTTTTGTTTTTGTAAAAGCTAGAAAGAAATGAATCAACCAGGGAAGAAAACAATGCATACTTGTTTCTGGGAAAACTAGTATTCCTAAAGAATGCTAGCCCTCTAGGTTTTGTATCTACCCTAGAAACAATAGTTTAAAGCAATTCAACGATTTCTTTTATATGTAACAAATGAGAGAAAGATAATAGAACCAACCTGGAACTTCTGGTTGATCCCTTGCTTGATCTCTCTCCCCTTTGATAGATCCTGCAACTCCTCCCCATACTTAACACACTTGGAGAGTACCTAAACAAGTACAACAACAAAGTGTCAAAGCATCGTGATCTATTACAACATAATCATTATAGAATCATATATATAATGAACAAATGATAGCATTCACAAATGATAACATTCACATTTGCATAATCATATGGAAGAAAACTTGAAGAGCTTTATTAATAGAAAGGATAATTACAACCCAGTTGCCTAATCCAGCATCATCCTCCCAACTTCAATCCTTCTTCACCTCATGAAATAGCAAGATCACTCCAGTAGTATAATGTTCTATCCTCAATTACAAACTATTAGCACTTCCTTGTAATTCACAACATTCCAGCCTTTGGATCTCTTGGATGAGGGATCCATTTATAGATGTTTGCAAGGGTGTGAGTCATCCATGGGGTTTTATTAGTGTCATTCCACTTGTTACAATGGGTTCTATAAGAGAAGGGATTGGAGATTTCTTAGATCCCTTATTCATCCTTGGGCGAATTCAGAGAGGCAAGTAGCATAGTAGAAAGTTCTAGAAGATTCCATAAAAAATCAACTGACAAATGTCCAGGACATTTATCCATCCTCACCCATCACACCCTATAGAAGGCCTAAATAGTATGCATCGCACCTTGGTAGTGTACCACTCAATATGCATCGCACTTTGCCAGTGGAGCAGTGAGTATGGTTCAATTTAGGCAATTTCTGGATGGTTTCTCAGATGGAACTTTTGGGGAATGATGTATTCAAGTGACTATGTTATTTTAGGGTATGAAACAACTCTTTTAGGGGTTGATGAGCCCTAATACATAAATGTATAAGTTTGTGGTTTATGTGCCCAAATATTTATATAACAGTTCCTCCCTAAAGCATGAGGTCGTAAATATTCATGTCCGGTGAAATGCTTTATCATGAGGATCCGAAGTTTCGAACTAGAAGGTGACCTGCATAAGTTACAATACAATACATCATCATAATATAATTTTTCATGATCTAGCTGAGAGAGACATTCCCATGCTTAGCTTTATAAATTTAATTTCATGTACATAGATCAGATAGTCATCTGCAGATACAGACTCATGATTATACAAATATAGAGTCGCAATCCATGGTTAGGATGGTCGTTTGTTGTAGAGCCTTTGTACATTTGATGTTTTTATATCCTGAATATATCACAGCTCAGACGGATGAAACTAGATCTAGAGTCTTCAAACTCATTCAATCTTTGCTCGATGTACAAGTCAAACCATGTGAAAAGATGTTCTGAAGTCGAACATGGAAATACATCACTCAATTACCAGCCAATGATGTGAGCTGTTAACAAACATGAGAGGAATCACTGATAATGATAATGGTCCTCAAGGTACTATAGTACAATTCACGTGGTGCGAATACATGATCCAATGTTGAACACCATGCAAAATATTTCGATCAAAGGCCATTGATGCCAACCTGTCGTCGGAAGTGAGAAACTTTCCATTGTTATATGTAAGCTTCAAAGCACTGAAAGGGTTGTTTCTAAGTCAACTTCTTGGATAATGAGCTGATGTTGACAAGAAGCAACTCATCGTAGGAGGGCCTTGATGTATCCCACATCTATGACAAAAAATGAAGAAAATGATTTCTGGAGGTGAAAACAGACTTACGACACAAGGTTCAGGAATGGTGGTCATGAAAAAATGATGGATGGAGGTATTGCAGTGTATGAGACGTTAACTAGCTGGTGGTTTCTCAACTGAATGACTTCTCTTTAACATGTCAGGGAAACTGAGATCAATTAGTAGCATTAACCCCAAAAGATGGATGGTATGAAAGACCAATCGTATGATGATCGGTGAATGGAATAACCCAACCCAACTCAATAATGGAGATGAAGTGAAAGTGTTATGTTCAAGAGCGACTTGCTACCATAAATTCTTCAAGTTTTTTCCATTTTTCCCCAGTCATTGCTAACCAGTACCTCTTTATTTTTGCCAAGCTTGAGGAGGATAACATATTCTTGTTCTATAATTTTCCCCTTGAGCAAACTTGTCACTATTTAATGTTTTAATGAGTCTATCGATAATGAAACTTGGTCTCGTCTAAAGGGCCAAGTTTTCCGCTATTGTTTTAACAAGTTTAACGACAAGGATAAATCAATCCTTTTCATGTTTAGAGAGTTTGAAAAGGGACAAAAAGAAAACTCAATAAGTTCTTTTTCATAAAGTAATCCCTCAGGTCCAAAAAAGGATAAAGTAATACAGGAGGGATGAAATTTCCAATACTTTAACAAGCTAGAAAAGACAAAGCTCAGCAATCTTTTCATATTTAACGAGTCTGAAAAGGGTTTACGTAGGACTCTATTTTGAGGAAAAAGTGGTGTATAGGGTAGCAACTGGTTCCAGTGATGTTGGAACTTCTCAAAACGTGTTGATTTATGCGAAGAGGCTGGCTAATAAGACCACTCATTGTAATTGTTCCTTCGAACGATTAAAACAACCAAGTGAAAGTGTATGATCGACCAAAGAGATGGTGGTGATGAGATGAAAAAAACCAATGCTCAAAAGGCAGATAGAATGGCAATCACAAGGGTTAAAAATTGAAAATGGGTTCATTTTTACACAAGCTTGAACCATGGGGAACTATGCTTGGATTCGGTTTCATTTTTACAAAAGCTTGAAATGAACAAACTATGCTTGGCTTCAGTTTCTTTTTTACACAAGCTTAAAATGAAAAAATATTCTGGAATTTGTTTACATGCCCCTAACATGATGAAAAGGAGATTCTCTGGTAACTAGATGGAGGTTGCTGCGGTGAGGCAGGACAAAAAGGAGAGTCTTCTGTAACCAAATGGAAATCACTGCGATGAAGGAGGACGGTTATCCAACACCTCTTTGGCTTCATTTAGATAGACAAAGGTGAATGGTGTGATAGACCAATCACATAACCTACAGGGAAAATTATCTTTACTGCTAGTTGAATTGGTTTACATGCCCCCAACATAGTGAAAAGGAGAGTCTTCGATAACCAGATGGAGGTCGCTGTAGTGAAGCGGGATGGAAAGGAGAGTCTTCTGTAACCAGATGGAAATCATTGCCGTGAAGTAGGGCGGTTATCCAACACCTCTTTGGCTTTGTTCAGATAGACAAAGGTGAATGGTGTGATAGACCAATCACATAACGTATAGAGAAAATTATCTTTACTGCTAGGTTCATGCCCCCCAAGCTTCATTATATTCACCTAAGTAGACTACTTATGGCTATCAGGTGGGTGGAATGAAGGTTCTTTTATGAGATCAAGTGAAAGACTTGACTAGGATTTTACGAGATCTAATCAGAGACTTGACTTGGAACTTTTCTCCAGGGATCCTTGTTTCATTTTTTAATGAGCTTGACACAAGACAAGGAAATCTGCTTAGATTCCTTGTTTCATTTTTTATTGAGGTTGACACAAGACAACGAACTATCCTTGGGGACCCTTGGTTTCATTTTTTAATGAGGTTGACACAAGACAACGAACTATCCTTGAACCCTTGGGTTCATTTTTTAACGAGGTTGACACAAGACAACGAAACCTCCTCAGAGACCCTTGGTTTCATTTTTTAACGAGTTTGACACAAGACAACAAGCTATCCTCAGAGACCCTTCGTTTCATTTTTTAACGAGGTTGACACAAGACAACAAACTATACTCAGATTCCTTGTTCAAAACTCATAAGTGGTCATGAAGGAGAGATCTAGTTCCAATGCCCCCACTGCATAATGTACAACATCACTTAATTGATCGTCAGTCGATGTAGGCATGGAACAGGTTGCGACATAATTAACCCATGGCAGGGATGATACCATTGGTACAAAAGGACCATTTAGGGAAGATGGTTGACTAGGAGCCATATTTGGACCGGGAAAGGAAATTTGGTCAATGGTGACAATCCTGCCTTCATGCGGGAAACAGATCACTCGAAAGTGTGTTGAAACAATAGATCCCATCTGATAAACATAGTCACACGCAAGAAGTAAATTGTAATATAAAGGTCCTGGGACTACCATCACGTTCAGATAAATGGGTTTTCCTCCCAAAGTGATAGGTAACTGAGGAAGGATCCCTAATGGTCAGTTGGTTCCTTTGTTAAAGCCCAATAGATTCTATGTAACAGGCACAAGCAATGGTGAACCGAGCGCTTTCCAAGAAGTTAAGGAAAGTATACTCAATGATGCACCTTCATCTATAATAGTGCTAGATACAATCATTTTACAATCTTGTACTATGATCTGGAAAGGCATATAAGAAGGAAGGCAGGATCCTGCCAACCGATTCCAATCAAAAGAAGTGACTAGACTACTTGGAAGGGGTACCGTAGAAACAGGAGAATTAACCCCTTGAGTTACGAGAACTGGAGGATTTTCCTCCTGTCTTGATGGAACAAGCGGATTTTCTCCAAGCTTGTTAGAATCTAAAGTAACCAAAAGAACTTGAGCGGTATCATTTTCAGTCTCTTTGGAAAAGGTACAATTTGCTGAAGGTGAAATCAGGTCAACTTTTAACTTGTCCTGTTGATTTGGGTCAGGTATAGACTCATTCGATTCACATTCAAAGAGAGTGGTTTTGATTGATGGTTGATTTTGGTCAGTCAGTTTATCAACTAGTGAAGGATTTACAGAGAGTTTCCTGTAATCAGATGGAAGTCGTTGCGGTGAAGCGGGATGATTATCCAACACTTTCTTGGCTTCATCTAGATAGGGACAAAGGTGAATGGGGTGATTCCCTTCACATAACCTACATGGAAACTTGACTGTTCCCTTTTATCCATGAACATTTCTATCACTAGTTGATGGTCTGTTACCAAAATGATCTCCAGAGGTTGATGACACGAGATGGTGTGAATGGGAAGATTCTTCCAAGATCTGAGGAATGTAAGGATAATTTTGATGAAGATGGTTTCCTACAAAAATTATGCATGGATATTGAACTTTGTGTGGCTTAACGAATGGTTTCTTATCAGTGGTTGCATTCAAAGCAATGAATACTTGGTTGCCCCTCTGTTGAATTTGCTTCTTCTTCTTCTTCTTCTTCTTCTTAGCCACCTAGTTACTAGTACCAATACTTTCATCAGGCGAAGAGGAAGAAGGGGAGGAAGAAACAACTGAGGAAGAAGGCAAAGCATCAACTCTAGGATCAGTTGGAGGCCAATTTTGTCTAGTTGGAGGTGTACCTAATTGCAGAGAAATCATGACATATTGAACCAAAGAGGTTGAAAACAACCATATTGGTAGGCCAATGGTAAATCCTGGAAGGGACAATGTAGCCACATAAGGAGCACCAATATTTTTGAAAAAAGGAAAAGGACTAGGATTTCCATCAAAAGGGCTTCCTTGATCGGTGGACTCCAGATTTGTTGCCATATTTTCCAATATAAGATCAACAAATGAAAAGGGATGTTATTCGTGGTCAATTAATTTTAACAACACTTTAGACGCAAATTTGATTTTTTAGTTTTTAGAGTCAAGAAAAAGCTAAAGATGACTCTAGTCGCCTTCGATCTTTAATGAGCCTCAAAGAAAAAGTGATCAAATGGACCTTTTCTTTTAAGGAGTCGAAAAGGAATGAAAGTGACTACTCTAGAGAATCTAGACAAAAAGGTTTACTAAACCAATCGCAAAATTGTAATATACACCTTGGTGACAAATCAAAGAGAAATTACCAAGGACTTATGTACAACAGCCAATCTTCCCGAATGTTGTGTTCAGTGGATTGTGATCAGTAAGGCGACAGACTTAGTTTCCTATGGATAAAGGATTTATTGTGGTCTCCCAATATATACACAACGATAAACAATGTAAACTTTGAAACGGGAACCCATACTGTTACTCGTTTTGTAGAGATAGCAAAAAAGTGACCCGATTTCAAAAGGGGTTATTGAGAACACACATGTGTTTTTAAAGCTTAGTTTTTGGCACTATAAAGTTTTTTATGTACATTGTGTTTTATAATAGTAGTGTTTTTTATATGATTTAAAAACGTGGTAATTCTGCACCAGACTCTTTTTTTAAAAGGTTTTTTTTTTTACTT
>APFE031215456.1:80050-95800 GCA_000404065.3 Pinus taeda
GTTAGGTTTATCAAATAGGGCTTATATATGTAGTATTTAAAAATATACCTTGCCTATTAGTTATCCAACCTGACAATCATATGAAGTTATTCAGAAGAATGCTATAACACATCCATCTTAACATTGAAATTATTGCATCAAGGAATTTGATACCGTTAACCACATCACAGATCATGGATTAATATGGACTTGAATGACTCGGAAAAGGACTGAAAATCAGAAGACCTTGATCTCTGTTGATTTTCAGGGAATTGTTGCCCTGCATTGTTCCTGAATGAAGATTGGTGCAAAATTCAACACGGTATGAAAACGAAATGCACGGTCTTTTATTGCAACTACTTTGTTCCATGTGATTGAACGAAGGCCCCTATGGAAGACTTAAATAAAAAGTACAGTATGTATAGAAATTTTCTACGTAAGACGCTAGAAAAGTTATAATCCAAAAGAACCAAAGAATTACAGGAGCAAAGACATCGATCACAAGAATTCAAAGGCTTGCAGTTGGAAATTTAGTCCCAATATCATCACAAAGCTTACATACCTTGGTGTAAAGGGTTCACTCCTGTTGTCTAAAGCTTGCACTGCAATACCACTGTTCCTAATTGTTCTTGAATCCATTTGTCCTGGTGGAGATGGCAAAGGTCCCTGCTGTAGCTGTTCTTCGGTTGTAGGAGTCATAGCAGTTGTCGTGGACTCAAGTGAAGTAAATGTTGGAATATTTACATCTTGAGTTTCAATATTGTTGGGTGAAATCGGGGGTGCATTGGGATGAGTAGAAAAGACCAAAAACTGTGGATGACCTTGACTAGATGATCTATGCCTCAAATTTTCTCTTCTGCTAAAATGATGCGCTCTGCCCATTGCAGCAGCTGCCAAATGCTGCATAATTCGTTCCTCAAAATCAGAGTCATCGGTATAAGCCGGAACCTGCAAATTCACATTTCAATGGTTAGCCCTTACAGAAAAGCCCCACGTTATCAGAACAACATGGAATAATCTTCATTTGAAATTCGCTGTATCTTTGGCAGCCTAAGGTAGAGGAAAGGAATACAGACATGGTGGAATTCAATTTCATCAACAGAATTTCGAGCAAACATCGGAGTGTTCGGAGACCGGCTTAATCTAAAGCTCCTCTCTTGCTCCACTGCTGCAAGCAACTCTTGACTGCAAGGAATTGAGTTATAATTAGAATCTGGAATGCGATTATAAGGAACTCCGTAATGAAGAAAAGACCAAAGACACAAATCTACATATCTCATCATAAAAACTCAGAAAGTGGCTTGGATAAAGCCCGCCATGGAGTGGAACAGAACAGACCTTTGTTTGATATATTGAAAAGAGAGGGTTTGGGAATGATGCGGCAAATTTTACCATATATCACAGCAAACGAATAAAAAAAATCTCCAAACATACCTTGCAGGATCCTTCAAGATGAGGGTTTGCAAGCACATAGGACATTCCTTACTTCTTTGAGACCTGATTAAGAAAAGGGCAACTTTTAGCATATATCAGACCATGCAGGCCTCCTGGAATAGAGCTATACATCAATACCAATTTATATATGGATAGTCTCAATGACTCGAACAAATTTCATGAAGCAATTCACCATTCAAGTATGCACTGCAAATGGTACTCATGTTTACAGCTAGTGACCTGAAATAACCGATCAGATCTAACGTCAGTTAAGGTAACCAAAGCCCATCTAGGCAGGAAAAAAATTCACCAACCAAAATACCTATCTTCGCCCTTGATTGAACCAAAATCCAATGGCTCAGAACCCATAACATATATCTGAAACCCAAAATCAAATGCAAACAATGGAATCAGTCAAACATAAACCACATGAATTGGAAAAAAACATTATCGTAGCGGGATCATCATCCGTGAAGGGCTCAAGACAGATGCTGCAAGCATCATCACAAGGGTCCTGCACACCTCCTTCCACAAAAGCTGCCGCCGATGTCAAATGGGTCTCTGTAACTTTGTTGTTCTCCTCCATCCCCAATACCAAAACCCGAGATAATCAAAATATTCTCTGTAACGCAATAAGGGGTATGGAAACAGGTTCGACCCGCCGACTCGATGCGAAATGAAACGCCCAAACCGTTTCGGCAACCTTTGAATCAACCGCTGAAATTGTTGCAGTCGTCTAACATATAATCGTACGGCTTACAAGATGACAGATAAGCAGAGAGGAGAGTTGATTTCAAATGGAAACGCCTTACGGCGTAACTAAAACACTACCTCTGCAGGATTTTTTGAATTTATTTTGCCCAAATTCCAACCACTTTTAACCCTCCAAACAATTCCTCTTCCTCCCTCTATAAAATATTTACACATATCTCCATTGAATAGAATATTTACATAGATAGGCATTTGTATTTTTTAATATGGTTTGCAAAATACCATGCCCCGTCCCCTATCGTGGGTGCCACTTATCATATGTGGGGAACTCTGGTAATTGGTTTAATGTTTGCGAATAATTGCAAATAAACAGAATATCCATATTTGCACTTTAACCTGCACCAAACAAGCACAGTCCCTTTACACGCTTGGATAATATATTAATTTTTAGTGTGTATACCGGTAAAAATACAGCATTTCTGTTCATTGCATCGGATATTGAATCCGAGCACTGTATGCTCGTAAAAATACGGCATTTCTCTTCATTGCATCGGACATGGAATCTTAACACTAACGCAATCCCTTCTCAACATGCATAAAGAAATCAGATGAGACACATTGGCATTGCAAATCATACCCCCCATTCAGAAATAGATGTGTGAATTATATGGTATAACTTTATTCAAATGTTCAGGCCAGCTGAGTTTGAATAATAAAAACAAACATTATCTAAATATTAAACCGGAATTTACCAATGTAAAGGATATAATAAGCCACTTATTTCGTAATGATAACACCATAGCTTACATTGTAATCAGCAAGTGGAATCCTGAGAAGTTTGTATCACACATATTACAGTAAAGAAGTAGATGTTTCGACTATTGCAGAGGGACGCTCTTGAGAACAACAGTTTCGACTGTGAGGCCCGGCCCGAATCCAAACAGAACGCCCACATCCAATCCCTCTCCCGTTGTCGAACACCCGTTCTCTCGAGAGCTCTTTCTCATCTCGTCCAAGATGAAGTGCACGCAAGCGCTAGACAGGTTTCCATGTTCGCTCAGAATGTGCCTAGTGGCTCTCAGCTTTTTAGGATCCAGGTTGACCCTGGCCTCCACCTGGTCCAGAATGGCGCGTCCTCCGGGATGAACGACCCAGAATATCTTGTTCCAGTCCGAGATTCCGAACTGCTGTAAGTTATCGACCAGGCACTTCTCGATGTTCTTGGAGACAATGCCCGGAACATCTTTGAGAAGGTGGAAGGTGAGGCCGACTTCTCTCAGGTGCCCGTCGATGGCGCCGTCGCTGTCGGGAATAATGGTCTGGGAGGTCGATATCAGCTGGAACCAAGGCCTCTCAACTTCCGGAATCGGATCGGCTCCCACGATAAGCGCGGCGGCGCCGTCGCCGAAGAGAGCCTGCCCGACCAAACTGTTGAGGTGATTCTCAGAAGGGCCACGGAAGGTAATGGCTGTGAGTTCACTGCAGACAACCAGAACTCGGGCTCCCCGATTATTCTCTGCCATGTCCTTGGCCACCCGGAGAACAGTTCCTCCGGCGTAGCAGCCATGTTGGTACAGCATCACTCTCTTAACGCTGGGACGGAGGCCAAGAAGCTTGATGAGCTGATAGTCGGCTCCGGGCATGTCCACACCGCTGGTGGTGTTGAAGACCAGATGAGTAATCTTGGACTTGGGCTGCCCCCACTCCTTGATGGCCTTGGCGGCCGCTTCTTTTCCAAGCCTAGGCACCTCCACCACAACCATGTCCTGCCGTGCATCCAGCGATGGCGCATCGTACGTGCACATATTGGGATTCTTTTTCAGTATTTCCTCTGTCAAGTACATGTGTCTTTTCCTTATTGCTGACTTGTCACCTGCAACACATAGAACTTCATGAGTCATCATCAATCTTACCAGTAAAGTATATTATATTTTATGTTCTAGTAAGTGTGTGTGATTTTTTGGAATTCTGATCTATTTTTTTGTTTCTTCACAATACAACACCATTTAAAACATACACATGCGCTTGAATTTTTGCTTTAGCTCAGTCTTATCCTCGCTGTTGGTGATTTTGAAGTAGTAATCCGGATATGTGCTCTGATCAACCACATTGGGCGGAGTTGCAGTGCCAATAGCGAGAATGGAGGCTGGTCCATCTGCCCTCTGAGCCTTCCTGAATGCTTGAAAATCTACCCTCATTCCAGCAGGCATATTGCTGTTAGCTTGGGACTATCCACTAAGACGGCCACACAGCACAACACAATAACACCCGAGCACGGGAGGCAGAGAGAAGCTACAGATGACGAGAAGTCGAATCGAACTCGTAGCCTCTGTGCTGACCCCTCCGGTGTTTAAATGGCCGGAAGATTGGGCTGGGAATATGTTCAATCCTGTCCGTGCTACTTTGGAAAGCGTGGGGTCATATGTGTCACGTGACAATGATCGTGGCGAAATAGTTCGGAGCTCAAGACAACGATACATTATTATCAACGCACAAGAGAAACGGCTGACCTAAACTACTAGAGGACACCGATGGGCAAATAATAAATGTTGTCCTCAGGCTTCCATAGGCGAGAATTCGGTCCAGGGGAAGGCATGTATTGTGTATAATTTAGATAGAGGTTTTCTGCCGCCAGTCGACAAAGAAACTGACAAATTTCCCGCTTCGTTCAAGCAGTGGTGACATAATCCACCATGCATGGCCAGATTGAAACTGCCCGGGCGTAGTTACACCCATTTTCGGGCAGCAATCATGAGATCTGGATGATTGTTAATGATATTTTTTCATGTCTTTTTGTATTCCAATAATTGCATTGCAATTCAACCATATTCACGACCCACGAGTGTTTTATAATAATTGAATGCTAGTCTTTTTTAATAATTGAATGCTAATCCAAGCATACTCACGCACATGGTGGAATTTGATTGGCAAAATTCTTGTTACCAGGTGATTTTCTTTTACCGGCAAATAAAGTTTAATTTACAAACCGTCAAGATTTTTCTTTGAAAAAATGAATAGAGGCAGAGGAGGTGTGCAAATTTTAAAATTTTAAATTTTTTCATTAAAAAGTGAATAAAGGCGGAGGTGGTGTGAAAATCATAAAATTTGATAGTGGGGAGCTTTCTTTAGTATCTCATATAATTGATAAGTATCTTAAAATTAATTATTGTCGATGCAATATTTTAGAGATAATTCTTAGTTTATCATGGTCATGTAACTTATAATTTTTTATTTTGAAAAATAAATATTTATTTTTCAATATTATTAGAAAAATTATTAACCATAATTTAAAGTTTTATTGTAGTCTTACCACCCTATAATGCCAAGTGAATAAGCCTCACACATATTTATGCCATAATTCATGGATATGGTTGCAAAATTCATTTATGATTTTAAGATATTTGTCTAATGATTTCTTATTTTAAGCTCTAGAGGAAAATCATTTTAAAATAGAATCCTTCAAAATAGTTCATACTAAAATAAATAACATATTTACTATCAATTACTTCCCACCATAATTTAAGAAGTCTTTCCATAAAAAATGGATCAGAATAAGATGTATATAAATATACTTACCCAGAGTACTTACCACTATTATTCATGTTTTCCTTTGCACTTATGTAGGAGAAAAGTGTGAATTTCTAGACTTTTTTCTTCTTTTTTAACTGAAAAAGAGTACTTGCATTATACAATCCCACATTTGGTTAAGCATTATAGAGATAATTCATAAAAACAATTCAATTGTTTTCTCCTTTCCAATACTAATATCAACAACAAAAATGTAGAAATTATGTTATAGATTTGCAACTGCTCATGAAGTTTTAGTGAAAATCACAAGACACAAACCTACACTACTACTCCACTAACATTAATTCACAATTTAAAACAAAAATCTGAGACATGCAAGAAGAAATAACAAACATGCAACAAGTATTTTTATCTGGGGAAAGAAATCTGCTAAAAACCCCATTGTCTCCTTGCATTAATCAAATGAATAGAGATGTATTACAATTTCTTTGCTCAAATGAGCTCACCCTGCAAGTGCACAACCTATCTCTCTACTCACTTAAGGCCTCTACCCAGACTTAGTCAAATTTTGCCTCGGCTTGAGCTCCTATTTCCTTGTGTTGTTACTTGTGGAATTAGCCTCTATTATTTAAGAAATTCCTCTAATTGAATTATGCAATTCCTTAGGTTGGTCATCTGACTTCATGCAACACCTGTACACTCAAGACTAGTCCATAACTGATGTTACAATACCTTCGAATCTCCACCTCAACTGGGTAACTCGAACTCTCTGCATGCACTAGCTATTTTGGGTTGATTGATGAGTTAAATGGATAACCACTGAGTTTGACTAAAATCCCACTACTTAACTAATCTTCCACTAGTTCCTCCAACAGTTGGAACTAGTTTAACTAAAAACAACCTTACATAATTGATATTTATTGCTACAAGTTAACAATCACACATGCAGAACTAAACTCTAACTCCTCCAACTCGAATTTACTGATTAAACCAGGTGGCACAAGCCATGTCACACAAGTTAACATCATCCAAGTTGTCTGTTGATGTGGAAATTCGAATTTTCTCAATTCAATCAAGGCAAAATCAAGTTGAGAATTTTTTGTTGCATTCTTCAACACCCCCTCTCAACAAAAAAGTGATTATCAACCACCCCTATACTGCACCTATGGAACTCAAACTTCCCTCTTGATAAGGACTTTTTCAAAATGTGAGCATCTTGTTCCTATGTCAGAATGTACTGCAACAACATTATATGCCTTTGCACACAGTCCTATAAATGGTGATATCAAATATCTATATACTTGGATTGATCATAAAAAATAGTTTTTTCAGAGAGATTGATGCAATTATGATTATCAAACTAGATCACAGTTGGATCCATCATCTGACCAAACAATCCAACAGTAATCTTTCTCATCTAGATCACCTCACACATTGCTTTACTTGCATCCATGTATTCTACTTCTGTTGAGTTAAGTGCCACAAATCTTTGCCTCCTGTTGTACCGGGAAATCGCTGCAGACCCAACACTGAAAATTCCACTTGATGTACTCTTTCAGTCTGATGAACTCCCCTCCCAATCTACATCTGTGAAACTACACAGCTTCACTCCCTCTGTCTGTTTGTACCATACTCCAAATTGGATAGTTCCTTTGAGGTACCATAGGACATGCATAGCTACCCTCCAAAATAATTTGGTTGGCCTAACCATAGCTTAGCTTAGTTGGTTTACTGCATAGCACATATTTGGTCATGTGTTCACAAGATACATTAGTGAACCCACCAACTATCAGTAAACTGTGGCATCCACTTCCTCACCTGAAGTGGCATCCTTTTTCCTCCAGTTTCTCACTAGAGATGTCTCCATGGGTTTGCAATTGTCCATTAGGAACCTTTGAAGTATCTCATTGGCATACTTTCCCTGAGAGACAGAAAGTTTCCCATCACCTTTCTATACTTCCAAACCAAGGAAGTAGTGCATGAGACCCATGTCCTTCATTTTAAACTCTCTTGCAAGGTCCTCCTTACAAGATCTGATCAGCTACTCATCACCAGTTAAAATAAAGTCATCAACATATAAGACAACAATAAACAATTTACCCTCTACCAAGATGTGATAAGGTCTGCATCCACTTCACTTTTGGTGAACTCACACCAATGAGATAGTTATCAATCCTAGTGTACCAAGCATGGGGTGCTTGCTTGAGACTGTACATTGCTCGCATGATTCTACACACATGAGACTCCCGATGAAAAGTCTTGAAGCCTTCTAGTTTCTCAATGTACACCTGCTCCTTGATAACTCCATTGAGGAATTTCTTTTACATCCATCTCATGGATCTTCCATCCCATCTGTGTAGCCAAAGAAAGAATTGATCTGATGGATGAGTAATTTGCTACAAGAGAAAAGTTCTCCTCTTAGTGAATCCCCTCAACTTGAGAGTACCCCTTGGCCACAAATTTTACCTTGTACTTTTCTATGCTTCTATCTACTGCATGATTTACCTTGAAGATCCATCTTGAACCCACAACTGATTTATCTATTGGTCTTGGGACAACTTCCCAAACACTATTCTTTACAATGGATTCATATTCATCCACCATTGCATCAACCCACACAAGATGCTCTAATGCTTTCTCGAAAGAGGATGGCTTAGTCTCTACAAGATCAGGCATTAGAGCCATGTAGCCAGTGTACCAATTTGGTGACCTTCTCTGTCTGCATTGATTTGAAGGAGCACCCACATTCTCCCTCACTTTCTACACAAGTATCTCAGCTTCCCTGGTCCTTTTCCTGCCTTCTCTAGATAGTTTTTCTTGAGTGGATATCTCCACTCTCTTCTCCTCAACTTGTGGCTACTCCACAACTTCTTGAGGTTCCTCTTTTGGAGATAAAATCTCCACTTCTTGTAGGATCTGAAGCTCCCTCTCAAGAGATCACTGCATGGCTTTATCTTCGTCAAATTTTACATCCCTTTGCATAATTTTCATTCTGAGGGATGGCAAGTACACATGGTAACCCCCAATTTTGTTGTCGACTATAGATTCTTCCTTGATTCTTTGGAGACATGGAAGTAAACAGAGGCTCTAAAAATCCTGAAGTGTGACACATCTAGAATTCTCCTTGAGAAAGCCTCCTCTGATGTAACCATGCCAAGGATTCAATGAGGACTATGGTTCTGCAAATAGACTATTGTGTTGCATACCTCGACCCACAAATGCAAAGGTAGGCCTTGATCATGCAACATTTCCTTTGCTACTCACACAATGCTATGGTTCTTCCTCTCAGTCACCCCATTTCATTATGGGTTGTGGGGTGTTGTAAACTCTCTTCGAATGCCTTCTTTTGCATAGAAAATTTTAAATTCATTCGACATGTATTCACCTACATTACCGATCCTAAGAGCGTTCAACTTATTCTCGGTTTCTTTTTCAACCAGTGCCTTAAATTCCTTGAACTTGGAGAATTCTTCATCCTTCTTCCACATGAACAAGATCTAGCACTTCCATGAGAAGCCATCAATAAAATTTACAAAATATTTGTGTTTAGAAGTGGAGCCTATCAAGAAAGTTCCATAAACATCAAATTGGATCCTTTCAAGGACTGCATGTGCTTTGTTGTCCCAATCATGGAAGGTGGATTTTTTGTACTTCCCCAAAGTACATCATTTGCATACATCCCGCTACTCAAGTGCTACTTTGGGGAGGCCTATGGTTATCTGTTGCATGATCTTCAAAGTGCCATGATGCAAATGACCAAGTCTTCTATGTCAAAGTTCGCCGACATCGTGACTTTGCACCTTCTCCGTCTTTGCGCTCAATGCAGCACAATCGTCCACATCTACCTTGTACAAGTTCTTCACATGAACCCCAATATGCTTCACCTATCTTATAGCTATGTGTTTGAGAAATGCATTTCCTTTGCTG
This sequence comes from Pinus taeda, assembly GCA_000404065.3. Taxonomy (NCBI): domain Eukaryota; kingdom Viridiplantae; phylum Streptophyta; class Pinopsida; order Pinales; family Pinaceae; genus Pinus; species Pinus taeda. Next base: position 89,630 of record APFE031215456.1, read on the forward strand.
AAGATCACATCATAACCATGGTCTTCCAAAAATTCAATGGAGACGATATTTTTCTTTAGGCCTGAAACAAACATGACATCCTTAGCATGAGGGGGGATCCCTAGCCCCTCTAAAAGGTGAATGTGCCAATCTCAATCATGTTATACCTTCCATCGTCCCCCATCTCGATGCGCATCTGCAAATATTTCTCCTCTAGATCACTGGAAAATTCTCTATTTCCCATCATGTGGAATGATGCACCTGAGTCCGAGTACCACACAATCCCCATCTTTGTGTTGGTCATGCATGCAATGAGGGTAAAGTCAAGCTCAAACTACAAAGCCAAAGCTTCACCTACTTCTCCTTTTGAGGTCTTATTTCTTGTCTTCTTGTGTGGACACTTTGTGTATTGTGCCCAGATTCATGACAATGGAAGCATTTAATTTTTGAAAAATGTTTCTTCTTGCCCCCTTGACTGGATTCTGGTTTGGATTGGGATTTATCCCCTTTTCACTTCTTTTCCTTTCCAACCAATGCATTTTTTCCTCATCCTCACCTTTGGATGAAGTCTCATCTCTGGTATTTCGTCTTATTCCCTCCTGTACCAAATTGGACCATAAGTGCTCCCAACTCGGTAGTTTCTCCCTCCCATTCACCAAATCTTGATATCTATTCTAGCTCTTAGGAAGGTCCAGAAGGGCTAGGTTTACCAAGTATTTTTCAGGGACATTAACACTGACCCCATCAAGTTCATCACAACATTGTGTAAACTTTCTCAAAGTGTCATTATTCTACATCTTGATACTTCAAATTTTAACCTTGAGCATCAACTTCTTGTGGTCACTACTATTCTTGAACAATTCTGTCATTGCTTTCCACATTGCAAAAGGAGTTTCTTTTTTGTGGAGATTCGAGATTATATGATCTCGTACTCCCTCCACGATTATTCTCCTCGCCTTGGCTACATATTTCTTCCACTTAGTAAGGTTTTGGGCATCATATGCTTTAGGTTTTGCAACATTTTTCATGATGTATTCTAGAAATTCATTGTCATCTAATACTGCCTCCATGCAGTCCTTCCATGCAACAAAATTAGAGATGCCTTCCAAGGCTTACTCTAGCCTTAGTCCATTGAAGGCCATCTTCTTAGCTCTGAAGAAATCCTGCTACATTGATCTTCAAATTTGAACCTCTGACAAACAACTTCAAATTTCTTACTCTAATGCGAATCCAGCTCTGATACCTATAGAAATTATGTTTTATATTTTCAACTACTCATAATTTTTTTAATCAAAATCACAGGACACAAACCTACACTACTGTTCTGCCAACATTAATTCACAATTTAGAACAAAAAGATTAGACATGCAAGAAGAAATAGCACACATGCAACAAGTATTTTTATTTGGGGAAAGAAATATTCTAAAAACCCCAATGCTTGCTTGCATTAATCAAATGAATAAATATGTATTACAATTGCTTTGCTCAATTGATCTCACCCTTCAAGTTCACAACCTATCTCTCTTCTCAATGAAGGCCTCTGACCCAGACTCGGTCAAATTTTTCCTTAGCTTGAGCTCCTATTTCCTTGCACTATTCCTTGAGGAATTATCCCCTATTATTTAGGAAATTCCTTTAATTGAACTACACAACTCCTTAGGTTGATCATCTGACTGCATGCAACATGTGAACACTCAAGACTAGTCTACAACTAGTGTTACATTTCCTTGGAATATCCCCTCAACTAGATAACTTGAATTCTCTGCATGCACTAGATATTTTAGGTTGATTGATCAATTAATTAAATGATCACTGAGTTTGACTTAAGTCCAACTGCTTAATTGACCTTCCACTAGTTCCTCCAACAGTTGGAACTAGTTTAACTAAATATAATCTTAGATAATTGACGTTGATTGCTACAAATTAGCAATCACACATGCAGAACTGAACTCTAACTCCTCCAACCTGAATCTACTAAATAAACTAGGTGACATAAGCCATGTCACAAAATTAACATCATCCGAGTTTTTTACTGGTGTGGAAATTCAAATTTTCTCAATTTAGTCAAGGTAAAATCAAATTAAAAATTTCTTGTTGCACTTTTCAACAAAAAAAGAGGGGGTTTGTAGGTGAATACTTTACAAAAATACCCCAACAAAAAACAAAATTTACAACACATAAAGCTACTTGGAAAAAAAAATGACTTCACGGCCATTAGGAAATTATAGAAAGCCTAATTTGGCCCTTAATCTTTAATTCACTTATCTTCAATTTACACCCCTTATTAGCATACTTGTTTCTTTAAGTCTCTTAAAACATGGAAATATGCTTTGGATGTGATATATTAACAATTTTCTTAAATCTTTTCATTATTTTTTCCATAGGTTTCTTCTTTGAGAGGGGGTCTTTGACCACATGATGAAGGATTAAGAAGGAATATCCCATAACCGTAAGTGTATCCATCTAATATTATTTATCTATCTAAATTCCCCTGTAGCGACCATATATCTCTGCTTGATTATTTGTCATATGACCAAGACCCTATGAGTATTTGAACATTTTGTCCTCCTTGGGGCCATAGCATACCCCTCCCCCTCTTTCCACCCCTCTAAATGTTTTGAATTAATAGTGGTTACTAACCACCAAAATTTATGGAATTTTTATCCACTTCACATCTCAATGTATCAGTTCTTTCCAAAGCAAGACTATATGATTCTATTTTGACCACTATTGTAGGTTATAACTTTATGCAATTTTTCTAAAAACATAATTCCTAACTTAAGTGGAAAGAACTAAACTAACTCTAAAACATTGGTTAAATAATAAATGTTATAGTAACTATTAATAATAAAAATAAATAAACTTACAAATTGAATAAAATGATTTTTTTTTCATTATTAAAAATTCGATAATTAATTATCAAATATTAATATAATATAAAATTATATTTTAATAAATATGAGATAGATATATAAATTAAAGTGTAATAATAAAATATAATACCGGCTATATAAATAAAAATAAGAATATAAAATTTTGGTTATAAGAATCATTATAATAAAAATTTTATATATGGTAAAAAGATGATAGTGTTAACATTTACTGAAATTAATTTTTAAAAATAAAAATGATAAGAAATTAATTCAATTTTTTTAAGATTTTACTTTTATATTAAAACGTTATTAGAAATTACTTTTTGGTAATTTTTTATAATTTTGATGAATTAGAGTGTTAGAAAAGTTGATATTATTGTGATTAGTGTAACCACCTTTTTTTTGGTTGATGAACATCTATATGCAATGATAGTAAGAGACTGAAGAGGTTTTTAGATCTAATGCCTGGTGTCGACATCTTTACATTTTGTCTTCATGTGAGATAATCACTAGACAATGACAACAAGGGCACAACTCTAAAGTTTTTGTAAGAAATTTGCCTTCGCTTTCACAATTGCCAATCTTCATCATCACCATATAATTTATTTTTGGGAATAATCAATAATTCATGGCAAGCCAGTGAGGCCACCACTACCCAAGGAAGGAGCTTGTCATTGCTAATGCAATAAGAATTGATGGCAAGTGTGTGATACTTGGATAAATATTTTACTAAACCTTAATGTTTGTTGGGATTAAATATTAATATTTATGACCACCCCATTTTTTATATAATACTTTCATCTGAACCTCCATCCTACACCATTTTATAAATTTTTGGTGTCTAAGGAGTGAAGTTTGAGGGGAAAATCATTTGTAGAAGTATTCTTTTCTTTTTAATTCTTAAATGTTCATAAAAGGGTTATTTTAATTACTAATAAGATTGAAACGTAAAAAAACTTGTCAATACAGGAATTAAACCACCAAATATGTTCCACATCAACAAGGAGGATTCTTATACTAGAAGGTTGATCCATAAGTGAAGGCAAGGTATATCAAATTAGTGAGATTAAGAAAAATATCGTGGGATTGCGATAATATTCTCCAATAATTTAGAAGCAAAATACGCATTGTAGGATTGAATTTGTTGTATTAAGTTTATTTTTAGCATAAAAACATTGAATTGACCCTGATTTTGGGCAACTTGGTTAAGCAGTAATATCTTGTATAAAAGTAGATAGTTGATACATAGGTGGGTTATAGAGGAAGAAACTTAAAAAACCTACATACTTCATTGTATCAAACTTCTCTTTTTTTGTAATACAAGAAGCATTTATATGAGTGATATAATTTTGCAGTAACTGGTCATAGCTTTAATAGCAACACTTACCAAGAGGGCCCATTGGTACCAGTTGTTCATATTTCTATTATATGTTTTAAGCTTTGACATGGTTTTGTGTGACTTCTATCTGTAATTCTTATGATGTATGTGATCAATAAACATGTTTTTTTTTTCCTGCAAATACTTAAAAGTTCATATAATCGTGTGTTAGAACTTCTTGTAATTACTTAGTATTCCTATGATTATGTGTTAGAATTTCTTATAATCACGTGTTGAGACTTCCTGTGGTGATCTTGCAATAACAATAGGAATTGTCGTAATGACTATTGGATTTCCTATAGTGATCCTATAATCATACATGAATTCCCTTAGTAATTACAGGATTTCTTGTAGTGATCATGTAATCACACAGGACCCTACATAATTGTTGTAATTGCATATCTTTTGATTTTTAAGTGGTTTTATTAGATTGATTTTATTTTTTGTATTTATGATTAGAATCATTAAAATAATTAGATTTCTATAATTTGGTTTGTGTTTTAGAATAAAAGAGAGTGATTTTGATTATAATCTGCTTACACAACTCATAACACTTCTTTCATATAAATTCATTTTTATTGGAGTCTTAGTTAATTTTGATCAATAATTAATTCAAATGGAGTATCTGGTGAGGAAGTATGATATGTCTTGTTGAATCTGTAAACTTTGTGTCAACAAGTCAAAATTAAATCTAAGAATTTAAGTATCAATATAAGGTGAATCAACTTTGGGATCTACTTGCATGCTTTGTGATTGATTTTCATAAGAAAGTACCAAGAACTAGTTTACACACACTATGTTTCACCTCAAAGTTTACCTCCCTGGGTTGACAAAATAAATGTTAATTCATGTATCCCACTTTATGACTTGAAATTTTGGCATCGTTTTCGGGAAGGTATAACGAACTGGTGCTTAGGAATTTAATTTGTTTGTTAAAAATAAATAAATATAAAATTATCTTTATTTAAATCTTACAGCATGAATTTTTTTTATTATGGGGGAGTAGGAATATAAGACAGGAAGTAAAAACCTGCGCCGCCACCATAGTGTGTCCTACAGAGCTAATTGAGCTAAATATTGTATGTATAGATTAAGAGATAGTAGAGGAAGGTTTATTAGACCACATGGAATTGGAAAACATAGAATTCCAGATAATTTGGATATTTCCCCCCATATACTCATGTGATTGCAGAAGAAGAAACAGAATCTGAAAGTTCAAGAGAATCACAAAAAGGATCAAGTTCCATAAGTGATACATGAGAAATCTAGTTAGAACCACCAGTTGATTCTCCCCCCTACAAAGTGGAATATAGTTTATATTGTATTTTGGAACGAAAATATGACAGAAGAGGAAAGAGGATGTAATATAGGAGGTAACATCAATGGAAATAGAATTCTTGGAGAATACTGAAGAGATGGTGGAGGAGACCAAGGAAATGGAAATGGAGGAGGAAATGTATAACCACCAGAAGATAATGATAGGGAAGCAAAATTTGGATTTCCAATTTTGGATATTACAGGAGTTTAAATTCGAATGAAGAACATTCCACCATCTTTGCTGCCAACATTTTATGGTAGAATAACTGAAGACCGTGACTTTTTTATATTTGAATTTTATATTCTATGTCACAATTATGGTTATAATACTGATGCACAAAAATTGTGATTATTTCCTGCAACAACGAAAAGAGCTACACTATGTTGTTCATGGGTTTAGATGAAGGTACTATTGCATATTGGGGTGATGTGAAAAAGGATTTTCTTAAGCAATATCAACCCTATTACAGACCAAAATATTCTCAGAATGATATTTTTAGAATGATGCAACAAGAAGATGAAAGCTTAGAAGATTATTTAGAAAGATTCTTATATAATTTGCAGAAATAAAAGCAACATGATTTGAGCCCTGACACAATTTGTACTATATATATATATATATAT